>PVJC01050828.1:0-11665 GCA_004026665.1 Murina feae | reverse complement strand
ACAAACCATATATTCCCTTCCTGTTCTCCTGCCATTCCCTAGCTTGTCGTGCATTCTTTCCAAAAAATGGGACTTTTTTAAAACGCTGCAGGATGCAGGACAAATTATTAAAAATCAGGACTGTCCGCCAAAAGCAAGATGTCTGGTCACCTTAAAATATATATATATATATATATATATATATATATATATATATATATATATATTATATATAACATATATTATATATATTATATATGTTATATATATAGAAAATATATATTATCTATATATATCTTATATAATAAAAGGGTGATATGCAAATTGACCCTAACAGCAGAACAACTGGGAATGACTGGTCACTATGACCACCAGGGGACAGACGCTCAATGCAGGAGCTGCCCCCTAGTGATCAGTGTACTCCCATAGGAGGAGCTCTGCTCAGCCACAAGCTAGGCTGAAGGCTGCCAGTACAGTTGTGGTGGAAGCCTCTCCTGCCTCCTTAGCAGAGCTAAGGATGTCCAACTGCAGCTTAGGCCTGCTCCCCGCTGGCAAGTAGACATCCTCCCCGAGGGCTCCCAGGGTGCCAGAAGGATGTCTGACTGCCAGCTGAGGCCCGATCCCTGGGGAGCGGGCCTAAGCCAGAAGGTGGACATCCCATGAAGGGTTCCAGACTGCTAGAGGGCACAGGCCGGGCTGAGGGACCCCCCCCCCAAGTGCACAAATTTTTGTGCACTGGGCCTCTAGTAGTATATATATAATGGCTAAGTTAGAGAAATAAAAATTGCAGAGATAATGAAATAATTATAAAAACAATTCCTCTGAACTGGATTGCTCCATTTCCTTTTCTATCTTTCACAGCATAGAAGGATTGTGCAAGTGATTTCAAGCATGCTAGATATAAAGGGCTTAAATAAAGCATTAAACCAACTGTAGTGATTTCACATGACGCTTGTCTAAAGTTTCTATTTCTCTATGAATTGACTCAACCAGGTGCGAACTGACAGTAAAACAAAATGAACCCAGTAGATGCCATATCCCTTTGCCTGGAGTCAGTCACCTTGGAAGATAGACCCCATCCTTGAACCACCTTTCTCCTTAGAGATGAGGGCCACCTTCTAATGTGATTGGTCAGTAAGTTCATCAGGCATCAATTTAAATTCAGCTTTTGGAACTATCCAGCCATTTCATCTGCTTGTTTTTATTCTTTATGGTTTTTTGTTTGGTTTGGTTTGGTTTCCTTTGTCATTGAACTAGAAGGCAAATGTCCACCAAATGTATACTACTGTTGTTCTAGACTGAAGCTATGGTTAAGGTGACCTTCAATTTTTTCCAGGTGAAATCATCAAAGCAGCACTTCCTGAGGCTCAACAATTCCAATACGATCACTCTGAATTAAATTACTTCCGGTGAGTGGAAAGTGCCTATAAAAGGTCATTGTAAGAATGGTCACCAGATGACAGTGCTTTAAGGAAGGTTATATTTTCACACGTGGAATAGTTGGTTTTACTTTTTTTCAGGTCCTCTTGGTATTGGAGATCATTCATTGCCATCTACTCAAGAAACTCATGGTCTAAGGTGTTGGAAATCTAGTTTCCTGAGAAAGAAGCTAATGGAGAAGGGAGACAGGAGCGGTTCAACTGCCTGGGCCTTGGGAGTTTAGCTCAGTGTCAGATGGTATCTTTTTATTGGTCCACAGAGAAAGCAAGCCTCCCTTGTTCCTGCCTGCACCATGGGCGTTCCCTAACTCAGCTGCGCAGCCACAACCCATCAGATGGGACACCAGGTGTTTTCCATCCAGGGACTGGCAGGCGGAGGCAGAGCTCACAGAGGAAGTGTGTTTACGATGATTGCAACCAGGCGATGATGTTCTTTAATGGAAACCCTGGGACAGTGTGTCAGCAAACCGTGACAGAGAGGGCTTCACATTATGTGCTAGAGATGTTCTCTGAAACAGAAATGAGGTTGCCATCCTCCATGTTCTACCCTGAAGGTCATACACTCCTGCTCACCCAGAGAACCTGACTTCTCCAAGGAAGAAATAAGGCACTGCTCTGAGGTCAAGCACCCAGTAGCATCAAATATTCTGGGCTCTGGAATCAGAGATAAGTAAATTCAAATTACTACGATGCTTAGGCTACATTTTATTGCTGATGTTGGATGGCTAAGTCAATCTCTCCCAGCAATATTGGTAGAGCAACAACTTGGGGGGTAGTGTTGAGGGGAAAATGAACCCCTGTCATTTGTAGTAGGTGCTCAACAAATTGTAACTCTCCGTCTTCTTGAGGAAGGCATTTTTTGCTTTCATTTTCTTTTTTAAAATAAGGCTTTATGCTTAATTATAACTTGTAGGCTTTCCAGACCTAAATTCTAGCAAGAGTATATAATTCCTTTGTCATCCGTGTTTTTCCCAGAATGCCATGCTCTTCACAGAGTGTCTAACTACAGTAGAGGTCTCGAGTTAGGACACTCTCCTAAGGAGAGATTAAAGGGGACATTCATTATGGCAGCTGGAAGGCTGCATTATTGTTCTTCTAAGAAGAGAGATTTATGATTCTACTTAGTGAATGCTAATAGTTTTCTTATCAGTGGGTAGCAATACAAACAATTTTGTGTATGGTGAGGTTAAAGTAAACCTTCAGAGTGAATTTACAAAACTTGAAAGCTAGTGATTAGTTCTTGACAAGCCTGGCTAATAACAGGAGCTCCTGGAAGGCTATACAGGTCTAACTTAGCCAGAATGCATTATTTTTTCAGCGTTTTACGATTTTTGCATCCGTCCTCTCAGAACCGGGCTGTCACATAAATGTGTGCAGCTTCTGTGCTTTTCTTAAACTTCGAGGCTGCTGTCTGCTAACCAATGTCATTTGGTTGCCAAGTAAAGAAAAGCCAAAACGCTCTTCTATTCAGTTACTCCCCAAAATGTTCACATAGCCTAATCTGCTTTGCGAATAGATTCAGATTCAACTAAGGTTTATGGGCACCAATTATTTATAAAAATGTTGCTAGAGTCTTTCACATATATATGCCATCGAATCCTTACAGTCTCCCTTTAAGGTTTGGGTTCTGAGGGAACTAGAACTTTGAGAGGTTGTACGTGCTGTCCAAGGTCATGTTTTCAAATGTATATCTGACTCCAAGTGCAATGCACTCAGCCCAGGCTGTTCACAAGGCACTTGAAGGGCAGCCAGACTGCTCCTTTGGGCTCTCAATGGGCGGGACATGATGAAAGGAGATTGGGGAGCTCAGATTTACTTATTTCCAAGTGGTGATGGTTTCTAAGAGCCCGTATTCTTCATGTTCCTAATGGCGAAAGAGTACACATCTCAAAGCTAAAAATGAGTGTTTGTATACTGATAAGCAATAAGGCTACATCAATCAACTTTCACTAAGTATATACTGAAACAGTTTTTAAATAGTGCTCTGGAACATGCATTTAGAATAAGAACAACTCATCTAATAATTAGCCTAAGCCTTGCTCAGTCTTTCTGACACCTCCTACAGGGGTTAGGGTTCAACCCAATAAAAGTTAGATGTTTCATGTCCAAAAGCCTATTACTCCAAAAATCACCCCGAGCCTAATTGGCTCAAAATTTTATAGCTTTTTCTTCTCTTCTTTCAAGAAAGAAATGAATAGGGGGTGGGGTATGGGGGAAAATATGTGCTAGCATGGAGAATCTCAGCTTTGGTTTCAAAGATGCTTCAAATGATTGCATTTGCTTTCCAATACTGCGTTCTGGAAGAACACTGGCCAAATTTCAGTGTAGAGACTGAAAAATGTCAGCCAACGGCAGCACACAGTTAATGATTTTTCCTTTCTTGTGAAGGGACAAATGAAAAGAACAAATCATGGCTGATTTCTATCATCTATCATCTACAGGGAGTCACATCAAGAAGTTGGCTCTGCTTTCGCAGAAGGTCAACCCCACACCTTGTGACAAATAGAACATGCAGTCCCTGCTTAGTGCTTAATGTTGTTTCTTGGTCAATAAGGGATCTGCTGACTGACTTCCCTGAGAGGAAGTCCAAGGAGTCATGAAGGAGCCTCCAGCTGCCAATCAATTCCTTACCCAGGCAGATGATAACAGGTCAGAATACTGAGATGCTCTTCGCGTAGACAAATCTCTGTTTGGCACCGCCCCGTAAATAAAAGTGGGTATTTTGAAACTTGGAGGTTTGAAAAAGTACAAATCTTACAATTACAGTGGCTGAAATCAATGTGGATAAAACCTAAAAATGGTGTGATCTCATTTTGTACAGATAAGAAAAAGTTTCCCTCAAACGAACACGATGACTTGTCTTGATTCTTAGAGTCCTGGGATGTTTGCCTATTGCGACTTTAACGTAGAAAGAATATGAGAGTCATCCCGAATCACAGCATAAACTGAAAGCGTGAATAAAGCTCTGAGCTCAGTGAAGACCCCCCTGATTGGGCAGTAAGGAAAAGGCAGGTGCTTTCCATTTCTTGGGTTGTTGCCAACAGGGGGTGAGTGAGCACTTCTCAGCCAGGTGCCATCTAAGCAACCAACCCTTCTGTTTAAAAGGCGTTCTCACCACCAGCCCTCAGCAGGAAGGGGGTTTAGTTTGCTCTAACCTAGGCTCCAGGACGCACTACCAACCGTGACATGATCAGGGAGGGATGAAAAAGCTGTAATTGTGGGGTCCGGACCTGCTGAAACTGCATTTACCCCTGTGACCACGAGGGGTCTCTGCCAGGCACTCAGTAACTTCTAGGTCAGCGGTTCTCCACCTGTGGGTCGCGACCCCTTTGAAGGTCCAAAGACCCTTTCACAGGGGTCGCCTAAGACCATCCTGCATATCAGATATTTACATTATGATTCATAACAGTAGCAACATGACAGTTATGAAGGAGCAAAGAAATAATTTTATGGCTGGGTCCCAACATGAGGATCTGTATTTAAAGGGTCAGAAGGTCGAGAACCACTGATGCTCTAGGTCCAAAGAGCATCCAATGACAGAGGATAAAGCAAAACTGGCCAGAAAGGCTCTGACAAGACCTTTTGACCTACGAATTCATTCTTGCCTCTGTCCTTTCTAACACATCTAAACACAGCAATGCCTGGCTCTCCAGGATCACCTGCAAAGGCCTTCAGTGTCTAATATGCAGCCAAACATTCATCCATAGACAAAGCTTTGCCTCCGATGGCTGCCTCCAAATGACACTGCCACTTTAAATAGCTCCCTCACCCGCTCGGTGCTGTTGTTGGAGGCAGTTGGGTTATATTCATAAGACAGGTGAGGCTTCCAAGAATATAAGCCGCCATGTAAACCAATAGATTTAGGGGAGAGAGAGAGAGAGAGAGAAAAGAAACTTCTCCTGATATATGTCACAGTCAAGGTGTCAAATCAATCCATTAGAAAAAGTTTGTGTTTTGAAATGCGCCCAGTCTACTTAAAAGATAGGAACTTGTCAACTCTCCAACTGACTCCACTCACAGGCTTTTCTCTCTTAATTAGCCAACCCCAGTGTTATTCTCGGAGGTGGAGTCGTTTTGGAGGAGGAAGAAAAAAAAAAATCATCCGAGTATGTGTCAGAGTTTGTCAAAGATCTCACCGTCTCTGGGAATGAGGATGGCAAACACATGAGATTCAAGACGAATATAGAAATCTGACAATAATGCCTCTTGAGCTGCAAATCTTTCACCTTCATCAACTGCCAAAACCCAAATCCACAAGCCTGACATCCTGGGGACATGACGTGGGAGCCCACTTGGCTCGCTGCAGGGGGAACAGCAGCGCTATCTCCCTCCTGGCCTTATCGCCCCTTCCCTTGCCCAACTTTAACCTCAAGAAAGCAAACCAGGGTCAGCGGAATATGCTCGGGGTTAGCTGTCCAATTTGCTAAAGCCTCTGCAGTAGAAGTTGTGTCCGGATTAGCATCTCTCCCCCGCCCCCTGCTTCTCCATCTCCCTGCCAAGGTGTTCCCTGTCTTCGTCCTGCAGCCCTCAGCGAGGGGGTGAAGGGGGCAGCATCTGGAGGCTGCAGGAGCAGATAACGCCTGTTGTTTTACAAGGGCCGGGTGGGGGAGTGGGTGCAAACCTCTTTGCGCTGCACAAAGGCAGCCTGATAATATAACGAATTGCCTTGTCAACCACAAGAGATACTCAGCTATTAATGGAAATAATAACAGATGATATCGGCTTTGCACATTATAATCAAACGGGAGATCAAAGAGAACTAATACTCTAAACAGTTACCAGCGAAGACATGCTAATGAGATAAAAACTACTCTCATCTCCCCCTTTCCCCAACGCACCAGCGAATAATTATTGATAATAAATAGCGTCATTTAAACTTGGGCAGTATTTTGAACAGCCAGAGAACAACCACTACCAGCGTGGCTTTTTCCTATTGGGTGAAATGGTTTCTAATCTTTAAAAACAAACTTCGTTGCATTCTGCTGGTATTATGACACTGTGAACCCTGGGACTGACCTCAGCTGGTTCGGACCGCAGTCCCCCTGCGTTGGGCTGTGCCTGCAAACATCTGAGTACCCAGCCACGTCAAGTCTTTTTAATAACCGGGATAGACACGGAGCCTGCTGAACCACCGCTCTGACTTGTCATGTGGTAGAATGTCGAACTCAAATCATTGCATTTGTACCACTCTACAACAAACACACACTATTTGGGTAATAATTTGTATGCCTTACCAAGGATGTCTGATAACCCTGGTTTTCTTTATTAAAAAAAAAAAAATGAGGATGAGAAGTCCCAACGTGGGTGGAAAATAGCTGGTAAGGACTCATTCAGTTACAGGATCTCAGAGTGGAGACCATACACTGACCTTATTTTCCAACAAATAAAGAAATGGAAGCCCGGAGAGGTCCAAGTCAGAAGTCGTGGATTGTAGGGCCTGGCTGCATCACTTGCGTATTTTATGAACTTGAAAAAATCATAAATATATGTAATCCCAAAAAGCTTTATTTTTTAAATGTAGGAATAATGACTTTTATTTCTTTCTTCATCAGAGTTCCTGTATAAAGACAGGTGTAAAGATTCCCCCTTGGAAACGGTAAAAAGTGCTATGTAAATGTGAAGCTGTGAGACAATATTGCACTCCAAGCCTAGTAGTAACCCTGTTTCAAAAGTAGCTGTTTATTTTTTTTTTTTTACTTTTAATTTAAAAAGTGGGTTAGAGGACCTCTGCAGGAGAAAAATAGAACATTTCTGGAAGATAGAAAGAAAAAAAAAAACACCTCAAAATCAGAGAGTTGGACAAGAATGTCATGAGAAAATAAAAATAGATGGCTGCAGAGGGTGACACTTCTTCCAGGCAGACCTCCAGTGATGCCCCAAGATCTATACCAGGAGGTGTGGGCTTTGGGTCAGAAAAAGATCAGTTATAAAAATTCCTCTATATGAAATATTTGAATCACATTTCCAACCTTCTCGCATCCTTTCCCCTCAATCTCTGCCCTACAATGAAACAAGTAACCATCTGCTTTGTGCCACAGAACAAAGCAGACATATCAAAAGGATGTGGAAACCTGTATGAAAACCAAATACAGGGCAATTTGACCATCTGAATAAATAACTAGTGAAAAGATTATAATAAAACAGGAACTCGTGTGCCCACAATGATATGAATAAATAAGTAAACTTAGGAGAAAGGAAAAGTCTATCAGGCAGTAAAATATCAAACAATATTAACTTACAAATGAAAATGCTTACTAGTTAATATTAGAGTAGAAAAATCTTGCAGACACCATTTTAAATGGGTGATCAGACTTGATTTCACCATGAATGTAATGACACTATATGTCCCTGAGTATCTTCCAATATGGTTCCCTGAACGGAACCAGCATCACATCAGCCAGCATCGCTGTGGTGGCTTCCTACACAAGCTGCATAACCTGAGCCCAATTGTTAGGAACTTTCCACAAACCTAAACTGAGAGGTACTCTGCAAATACTGCTCTGTACTAGTCAAGAAAGGCAAGGTAATAGAAAATGAGCAAATGGCTGAAAGTATTTTCCAAAGTATAGGCTATTAGAGAAAATTTTTTTAAATATATTTTTATTGATTTCAGAGAGGAAGTGAGAGGGAGAGAAAAATAGAAACATCAGTGATAAGAATCATTTATGGGCTGCCTCCTGCAGGGCCCCTACTGGGGATCAAGCCACAGCACTTCACTGGAAACTAACCCGGGACCCTTCAGTCTGCAGGCCGAAGTTCTATCCACCGGGCCATACCAGCTAGGGTGGTTTTTAGAGAAATTTGACAACTACGTACTACACAGGATTTTGGGTAGAACCATCAGCTTGGAAGAGCCTTATGAAGACAAATAGCTAAAGTTGAATGGTCTTCTTAGAAGCTAGTATTATCCCAATGTTGATTTTCTGATTTTGATGATAATAGTTTGGCTTTCTAGGAGTGTATCCCTGTTTTTTTTGAAAATACACACGGAAGTACTAAGAGGTAATGAAATATATAGTGTTATATATATATGTAACATATTACAGACTAGAGGCCCAATGCACAAAATTCGTCCAAGAGTAGGCCTTCCTTCCCCCAGCTGCTGGCACCAGCCTCCCTCTGGCACTCAGGACCCGGGCTTCCCTCGCAGCCCCGGCTTCGTCCAGAAGGACATACAGTCTAATTAGCATATTATGCTTTTATTATTACAGCTATGAGGCAGATTAGTACGAAGCTAGAAAAATTCTTTGACAAGTGGAATGAAGAAAACTGAGACAGATGTTTAGACAAACAGCCAAGCAGAAAAAAACAAAAAACACTTTTCTACATACCTTTTTTTATAATAACACTTAGCAGGTATTACAAAAAAAATTCTTCTGTAGCTTCCTGATAGCAGAACCTGCCTCTCCTGGAGTTAAAATTTTTTTACACAACATTTTTTTTTTTTTTTGTAAAGTACAAGCCAGACCATACCAGCTGGGAAGAGTTAAACCTTTTCCTGACTGGGGGTGAATGACTGTTAAGTTTATCTGTCTCTGGACCTCACCACAATACTTACGACTATACTTTTTAAAAAATCTGTTGTCATCCACAAATCCATAAATGTAGCCACTTTTCCGTATGTCCACTGCTTCATCACACCCTGCAGGTGTTCCTTGAGCACTTTTCAGAGCACCTTTATGAGAACACCCCTGATGACCTCATTCTGCCTCTTCAGGCCTGGAAAAGGGGGAGTATTTCTACCATCTTGCAAATGCCTTTGTTTTTATTGACTTCAGAGAGGAAGGGGGAGGGAGAGAGAGGCAGAACCATCAATGAGAAAGAATCATTGATTGATTGGCTGCCTCCTGCACCGCCCCCCCCCCCCCACACACACACACACACTGGGGATTGAGGCTACAACCTGGGCACATGCCTTTGCCTGGAATTGAACCCGGAACCCTCCAGTCTTCAGGCCAACGCTCAATCCACTGAGCCAAACTGGCTAGGGCTAGGATGACTTTTAGCTAAACTTTTCTGTCGGGTTGCTTGCCTTTTAAAAAATTTACTCTGAGAAATTATTTACAAGTTCTAGATATAAGCCATTTGTCATGAGCATGTGACAAACATTTCTCCTTGTTTTTGACTTGCTTTTTCACTTTATTCATGGTAACTTTTGATGAAAATAAGTTCTTATCCTTAATGTAGTTAATTAATTCTTGCTCTTTTATGATAGTGTTTTGAGGAATTGGTTCCAATTGCCTATCCATATGACATCAATTTATCTCCTACATTTTTACTGCTTTGCCTTTCACATTGTAAGTCCTCATTTCACCTGGATTATAAAGAATACTAATTAAATATCCCATCTCCCTGCATGTAATCAAATCATATAGTAAGCTCTGCATTGTCAACCCATCATATTTTAAGTTTATATCAGCAAGGTCTGTTTCTCTGTTTTCTTCCATTAGCCAACTTGTCCATGATTCTAAATAGATCATGATAAATTGTAGGAGGGGAAACTATTTTTCTTTTTGAGAATTAAGTCCTGGCATTTCATTTTTCAAAAAAAAAATTAGAATCACCTTGTAGGTTTCATAAAAATATTTAAGGATTTTTTGGTTGGGTTTGAATTTAATCAATGGGTCATTTTGAGGTGAAGTGATATTTTTATATTGATTTTTTCCATTTATCAATTTATCTCTCCCCTTTAATATCTTTTATATCTTTTACTAAGATTTATAATTTCCTATATCACATTAATCTCAAATATATTTATTAGATTTAATTTTAGGCTCCTAATTTCATTACCTTTTGTAAATGTTTTCCTAACATAAAATAGCATATGGATTATTATTTTGTCCTTAAGTTTAATATGTCAAAATTGCTGTTATTTTTATTAATTAAGATTATTTGTTTATATTCTGCTTTATTTTGTTTTGTTTTAGATTTCTTTGAGGGTGATCATACCACCTATAAGTAATTGGAATTATTTTCTCCATTCTAGTTCCTAGCTTTTCAAAGATTGTTTTTCGTAGATTAGAACTGTTTTACAATGTTAAATAGAAGAAAACATTAGCAGTAAACTCCTTGATACTGGTCTTGGTGGTGAGTTTTTGCATTTGATTCCAAAAGCAAAACCAATAAGAGCAGATATAAATTAGTGGGACTCCATCAAACTAAAAAGCTTCTAAAGAGCAAAGGTAATCATCCACAAAATAAAAAAACAACAGCCTACTAAATGAGATCAAATATTTCCAAATCATATATCTGATAAGAGGTTAATATCCAAAATATATAAATTCCTTACAACTCAACAGCAAAACTCAATAGCAAAAACACAAACAATTTGATTTTAAAAATGGAAAGAAGATATGCATGGGTAGTTTCCAAAGAAGACATACAATTGGACAAGAGACACATGAAGAGATGCCCAGCATCACTAACCATCAGGAAAAATAAATCCAAACTACAGTGAGATGCCTCACACCTGTTAGGATGGTTTTTATAAAATAAAATAGAGTTTGGGAGCATGTGGCGAAAAGGGAATATGCGTGCACTGTTGGTGGGAATGTAAGTTGTTTCCCCCCCTATAAAATCCATGTTTCTTTATGTATGTTTCTCAAAAAAAATTAAAAATAGAACCACTATTTGATCTAGCATATTCTGGGGATTTATCCAAAGAAATGAAAACACTAACTAGAGAAGATATCTGTACTCCCATGTTCACTGCAGCATTATTTACATACAGATATGGAAACAACATAAGTGTCCACTGATGTATGAGTGGATAAAGAGGATGTGGCATAGGGTATATACAATTGAAAATCATTCATCCATAAAAAAAATCTTGCTATTGTGATAACATGGATAGACCTTCAGTGCATTGTGCTAAGTGAAATAAGTCCAGACAGAGAAAGACATATACCATGTAATCTCACCATTATGTAGAATCTAAAAAATAAAAGAAAACCCCGAAACTGAATTCATAGATACAGAAAACAGATTGGTGGTTGCAGAGGTGTGGGTGTGGGGGTTGGGAAATAGATGAGGGTGGTCAAAAGGTACTGACCTCTAGCAATGAAATAAACAAGTTAAGGGATATAAGGTACAGCATGGTAACCATAGTTTAGGACACTGCATTGCATACTTGCAATTTGCTGAGAGTAGATATTAAAAGTTCTCATCACAGAAAAGTAAGTTGAACTATATATAGTGATGGATGTTTACTAGACTTCTTGTGGTAATCATTTTGCAATATATACAAA
>PVJC01050827.1:0-11682 GCA_004026665.1 Murina feae | reverse complement strand
CTGGTCCCCCCCAATTGTCCTCCTCTGCAGGCCTGGGTCCCCCACAACTGTTCTCCCCTGCAGGCCTGGGTCCCCCCCCCAATTGCCATTCCCTGCAGGCCTGGGTCCTTCCCAACTGTCCTCCCCTGCTGGTCATCTTGTGGTGGCCATCTTTGACCACACGGGAGAAGCCATCTTGTGATGATCAATTTGCACATTACTCTTTTTTTAAAAAATATATTTTATTGATCTTTCACAGAGAGGAAGGGGGAGGGACAGAGAGCTAGAAACATCGATGAGAGAGAAACATCGACCAGCTGCCCCCTACACACCTCCCACTGGGGATGCGCCCGCAACCAAGGTACATGCCCCTGACCGGAATCGAACCTGGGACCCTTCAGTCCACAGGTCAACGCTCCATCCACTGAGCCAAACCGGCCAGGGCTGCGTATTACTCTTTTATTAGATAGGATTAGATAGGATTATCTGTGTATTTGAAATAGAGATAGGTTTTTTTTTGTCCTACAACACTTGTTTCTTCTTAATTTCATTCATTTTCCTATCAATTCCTTGACATATATTAAATTTAAATCCCGCCCTTTAAGCCATTGATTGAAAAAGTGACCCTGAATAAGCCACTTAAATTTTTGATGCCTAGGTTAGTCACTTCTATTTTCCTCACTAGAATAGTGTGAGTATTAATATTTAAAATGTTCTGTGTGATATTTGGTATGGCCAAGAAGCCAAGATATCTTTGATAATTGTTTAAATTCCAGTGACAGTCACAGTGAAGAGAAAAAAAGAAGAATGTAACCAACCCAATGGGAGAATTTAAGCAGAGAAAGGGACATGTCAGAAGTTGTGTTAAAGTAGAAGAGATGAATTACTTGTGGTGCAAAGAATAGGGAGAATACCTCCATCTCTGACACCTATCATCTATTCATTCATTCATTCATTCATTCATTCATTCAACAAATATTTGAATGCCTACTATGTGCCAGATACTTCCAGAGGTAATTCCTTTTTTTTACAACATTGAACAAATGATTCCTGCTCTCCTTATCTCTCTTACATTCTATCAAGAATGGGTACAAGTAGAAACGAAGATAGAAAATGAACAATAGACTGAACAAACAAACAAACAAACATCCTAGGGTAATATTGGCTTTGAGAAAAGAAAAAGCGGAATAAGGGAGTTTAAGGGTTGATAAATGAGAGGGCTGCTAATTGCAGTTTTAAATAGGTGAGATTTGATAGAAGACTTGAAGGAGCTGAGGAAATTAGCCATGCAGATGTCTGTGGAATGTCTTTCAAGGCTAAAGGGACACCTGAAACAAAAGCCCAAGCCTGTAATGTTTCTGGTGTGGCTTGAACAGAGAGGGAGAAGGGTTGAGGAGAAAGAAAACAGGGAAAGCTGATTATGTGCAGTCTCTTAGGCTAATGTATGAACTCTGGCTGTTACTCTTGGACAAATGGGGAGCCTCTCCAGGATTTTAAGCAGAGGAGTGAGCTCAGCTGATTTTTGGCTTTGAAACAACTCTGACTGCTGTGCTAATCAACTTGGTTAATATGTGGGGCACATGTAATAGCAAAAACAACTTTTAGAAAACTTGCAATAAAATATACGAGAGAAAATGGTTTTGACCAGGATGGTAGCAATGCAGGTGGAAAAAAAAAAGAATGGTCAGATTTTAGATATATTTTGAAGGTAGGTAAAGCACAATTTGCAAATAAATTGGATGGAGGACCAAAAAAAAAAAAAAAGAAGAAGAAAACAAAACAAAAATCCTCAAGGATGCCTCCTAAGTTTTTTGGTCTAAGCATTTAAAAGGATGGAACTTCCATTAACCAAGATAAGCAACTCTGCAGATAAAGAGTGACTGAATCACTGTTACTACCTAACTAGTCTGCACATCTCTAGTTTTACCTCCCTTCAGTTCTTAATATTTCTAAAAACCTGACCACATTCTTAGCTAATTAAAAGATTACTTTGGATCTCCCTTTATTTTAAGGTAAAATTTCTTAACCTGGTTTCATTTAGCTTTTGCATATTTCTTCTCCTGATTTTTTTTTTTTTTTTTTTGCCCATGCTTCCTACCCCTATCACCATGCGGACTATTAAGGAGACATACTTTCTTTTCATCTCTAATACATTCAGCTTTCATTTCTCACTCATCTGCATATGTCATCTTAGGTGTTACTTTTTCAGAGAAGCAATTGCTGTGGAAAACCACTATCCATTCTCCAAATATATCCATATATTAATGTGTTGCCACTAGTAGAACAGCTTCCACATTCTATCATAATTGCTTATTTAATTTTTTTGTCATTCACTGTCAGCTTCGGAAGAATGCAAATCTGACTGACTTCTCTCTGTTCCAGTTAGATATTGCTGTGTAATAAACCACCCAAAACATAGAGTCTAATACAGCAAGGATCACTTATTCTGCTTACAAATATGTAAAACTAGAGGCCCAGTGCATGATATTTATGCACTGGATGGGGGGGCCGGGAGGCGGGGGGCGTAACTCAGCCTGACTTGCACTCTCTCACAGTCTGGAACCCCTTGGGGGATGTCTGACTGCCCGTTTGCTGCCAGCAGGCAGACATCCCCGAGAGTTCCTTAACACTTCTGCAGAGGCAAGAGGCTCCTGCCACCACTACTGCGCTGGCCAGCCATGAGCCTGGCTTCTGGCTGAGCAGTGCTCCCCCTATGAGAGTGCATTGACCACTAGGGGGCAGCTTCTGCATTGAGCGTCTGCCCCTTGGTGGTGCATGTCATAGCAACCAGTTATTCTGACATGCGGTAGATTTGTATAGTAGGGTTTTATTATATAAGATAGGCAGTCTTTGTAAGGAAAGTTTATTTTTACTTTATGTGGTCTCAGCAAGCATCTGCTTTAATTGTGACTAGCAAGTTGGTGCTGACTGTAAATTCTTCTTCATGTGGATCTCTTCATGAGGTTATTGATTCTAAGAGCAAGCTTTTCAAGTGTTTCAGGAAGAAACTGTGTCATCTTTCATGACCTAACCTTAGACGTCCATTAACCTCACAACCTTGCCCAGACCCAAAGGGAGGAAACATAGACCCCTCCCTCCCCAAGTCTCTATGGCAAGTACAGCAAAGTCACATTTTAAGAAGATTATGTAGAATGGGAACTATTATGCTGTCATATTTGGAACATACAATCTGCCATCATCACTGCTGTGTCTTTGTGTTTGCCACACAGCAAACTGTCTGGCATATAGTAGAGGCTCAATAAGTACCTTTGGAATAATTAAAATGTCTTTAATGATAGTTTTCTTTTCCATCCACTATGATGAACTCTCCTTCTTTATGGATAGCTCTGTATGTTCTTTGTATTTTTTTTTTTCCCTGAAAAGTAGTCTACTCACAGGAAGTTGTTCTGTGCTTCACCTGGATAGAATCTTTATTTCTTCTATTGGAGCCACTTAATCTATAAAATGTTTACAAGGAAAAGAGTTTCCAATATTTTTCAGTTTTTTCTTATTGGGATATTACCACTCTTCTTTGGAAAATGTTGCCTAAAACAGAAACTATTATCGTGCTAAGCAGTATAATTTTATGGAAACCAATTGGCTATCTTTGTGCATTTGGCCTTCCTATAAAACTCTGGACTAGACATTAAATTTTAGTTATTACAGTAACAAAAGTAACACACATATTGATTTGAGAAGTGCCTTTCTTTCTGCAAAGCCTAAAATCTTTACTTAATTTTCTTCCAAGTAATGAATTAAGAGCATTCTTTGCCATTCCTAGAATGATAGTTATTATAATTAATCAGGAGTTATATTAACAGGGTCTCCACAAAGTATTGTTTCAAATGTGTGATAATATCACCCCTATTTCTCCATCTACACATATAAATAGGTTCTGAACATATCATCACAGGATAAAAAAAAAATCACTGCTCTCATTTTCTAAAGATTTGGAAGATGGGCAATGACATTTACTTAGTGCAGTGGAATCTATACTACGTGATTTACAGATATGCAAACCTCTGAGTCTCAGAGAGGTTATAACTGGCTCATGGTTTATCTGATGCTGTAGACGGTCTGTGCTCTTTATATTATAAAGAAGTTATTTTCCCCCCAAAAAACCATACTAAAACATCCTTAATAATTCTATTTAGAGTTGCTTATTTTAACAGAGGAACTGGTAATATGATACATATTTTCCTGGTAATTTGTTATGAGACTTTAGATCTAAAACTAATATTTGCTAGGAAGATTTTCTCAACTTTCCAACAAAGACAATCCCATTTTATCAATATTTCCATAATACCCTTGTGCCTCCTAGTAGCATACATTTTCACTTATTATAATAAATATTTTTTAAATCTATCTTATAAGTCAAGCTAAAAGTTAAGATAAAAAGAAGAAACTAGAATTTTAAAAAATATCTTTATTTATTTCAGAGTGGAAGGGTGAGGGAGATAGAGATAGAAACATCAATGATGAGAGAGAATCATCGATTGGCAGCCTTTTGCATGCCCCACACTGGGGATCGAGCCTGCAACCTGGGCATGTATCCTTGACCGGAATCAAACCTGGAACACCTCAGTCTGCAGGATGACATTCTATCCACTGAGTCAAACCAGCTGGGGCTAGACCTTTTTCATAGCTCTTTCTATAACACTTAACGCAATACCAGGCATGTAATGTTTCCATACCTCAGCTGAAGTCACATACTGTCATCTTGCAGTGCCAGAATTCATACTTTGATACACTGTTCATTTGCTCAGATTCCTCTAGAATTAAAGTTTCTATTTGTTCTTCCAATCTTTTAAGGTGGAGTCCTCCTGCCTGCTAACTCTAGACTCTGATTGTGGTTCTATCTTTGTGGCCATGTTTTCCAGTCGGATTTCAGTCTCAGATCTTCTCCATCATACTTTCTATTCCTTTCTCAACCATTGTGGTAACCATCAACATTGGTCTGTACCTTCTCTTACTGTCTAATCTTTAGAACTTCTCTGATGGTTTGTCCATCCGGGCAGGCCCACCTTTCCTGCCACTGCAACCTTTGACGAGGATCATTCTTCATTTCTTCCAGCTGCTTTTTTTTGAAACCCACTAGATTATAATATCTTGTTTTTTTTTATGTAAGCAAACAGAAAACAGCACAAAACAACTCTCATGTGACTTTAAATCTTATAGGACTGCACTTTATCAATAAGTGCATTGAATAAATGCTTTTCCGAGTTTGTAAAAGCTTCCAAGCTGTCATTTTAGAATCCAAAAGAACAGCTTTAAACAGTTGAAAATACAAAGTGAAAATAATTTGCAGGTACCCTTCATGTGGCAAAAGTACTTATGAGGTGATTGTTATTTGCCACTCTGTCTCAGAGGGAGAAGTTAGCACCGAACATTTGTTCAGAAAAAGTCACTCATGTTTTATCGCTTCACCCAGGATCACTGTGGAACTGATGCTCAGACCCATTGTCTCTGGAGCAAATATGAACAACCACCTCTGGTGAGACAGAACCACTGCTTGCCAAGATGGCGACATGTTGAGTTAGGTAGCTGTCTGAAAAGCGAAAAGCGAAAAGCTGCCCTTTTGTTCTGCCCTGGAGCCAAGTGCTCCAGAGCGGTTTTCTTAAAGCCACTCCCACCATGATCAGCCGAGGCTAAGAACGGTGAACCAAATGCAGCCGGGCCAGCTTCTACGCTGGAAGAACCTGCTCCAAAGCCATGAAACTCCGGGAGGATGATAGAGACATGCAAAATACTGAAGAGAGAAAACAGGCTGCCAGGCAGGAGACAGTCTAGTTATTGAGAATGTGACTATCAGAAAATGTCAGACTCTTATGTCCTAAAGCATTCGGAGAAGGCTCTGTAGCAGACACTATCCTGTCCAAAACTCTACCCTAGCATGAGTTGATCCCTTTATCTGTCTGGCTTCTCTCTCCTTTTTGGACACCTTCCTCTAGCCTCATGGGAGTCCTTCTGGTTCCCTGGACATGTTCCTGCCTTAGGAGCTCTGCAGGGGTCCTTCTGCTCTTACTTTCAGCTCAAACATGACCAGGGAGGTCTGCTTTGGCTCCTGATCAAATAACCTTGTATCCTTTTTCACTCTCATGCTCCTCACCATGCTTTATTTTTTTTATATAAACAGTTCGGTGTATTACATATGCATGTATTTGTTTATAGCCTATCTCTTACCATAAAGATTTAAGGTCTACAAGAGCAGAGATTTGTATTTCATTTAATGCAACATTCTCAGATTATACAACAGTGGCTGGCTTGCACTAGGTACTCATTACATGTTTGTTGAATGGATGAATTTTAAATGTGTTGCCTCGCTGCATAATGCATCCCGCTTTGTTGTTACAAACTTCCACTGAAGTCTGTTAACCATGCAAATATGTGTATGCATGTTTTGGAGGACGAATCAAGGAAAAGAGGTGATTTCCTCATAGGCTGATACAAAGCAGAGAGAAATGAATGGGACATGAATTGGTTTAAGATTTCTATTAGTATTAGAATTTTTAGCTTAATTAGGTAAGCTCCCCACCAAACTCAAAGAAATCATCGAAGGTCATGATACAGGGTAAGGAACTCAGTCTAATTTTATTAAAACTTAAAGATAAGGAGACCTCAGTTGAAATCTGCATTACAATGAATGATGCCAGCTGTTCTATATTATTTATTTTATGTTCTGTATTATTTGACCCAGAGCAAATATATATTATTTGATCCAAAGCAATTTGATATATATTATTTGCTTTGGATCATGTAGGGTGGGGTCCAAGGGAGGAGGGAATCAATTAGTGGACAGGAAGTCCCACTATGATCCATTCTGCTGCTTCATTACTGGGCTTGTCTAGTTATGTGCTTTATTACACTTACAAACACAAGAAAGTATGAAATGTCAAAGACCACTGCCTACTTAATTTCAGTGATGCCATGCCCCTTCTGTCATTCAGTGAAAACTGTCCTTCCTCTGCCTCTCCAGCTGTGATGCGACCTTCTTACAGATGCAGAACTCCTCAGAGGGATGAGCCCACTAGCGGCACATGAGCACCTTCTCTTGCTTCAGTGACACATGGAATATTCCTGCCCCAAGCTCTTCAGGGATGAAATCTCATACCAAGTCAGAATGTTAGAGAAGTTAAGCTTACTCCCAAAAGCTACATTTTAAATTTCTGACAATAATTTGTGAGCAATTATGGAGTCATCTGAGGCTTTATAAAATCAAATACTTGGGCTTCACGTGTTTTTCTCTGGAAGGAGAAATAATTCTACAGTTTTTTCCAAGTTAATATTTTCTAGTCTCTGAGATGCTTTGCTCATTAATGAAAATAAAACCTCAAAATGATCCTTATGATGAGGTTTGAAATGTTACATTTCTGTCTTGATCACCATCAACCCTTGGAGCTTTTTAGTCAATATATTAAAAAAACTATGGCAAACAATTTAAAACAAATAAAAACTTTACAAATTCAGAGAGAGTTTCTAAATTGTTGTAACTTTAATAATAGTGGTAAAAAAATGGAGAACTTGAATTATCACGGGAAATAGCATCTATGGAAAAGGCTGAGTCCAAGGCTGTGAGGTATTGATATATTCACAAGGAGGTTTATTATAAGCCTTTACTCAATAGTACTTCGAGGACAATCAGAAGACACTAATACTTTAAGACCTGTGGATCTTGATATTTATCAAAGCAAAAGTGAGTCAAATCTCTAAAACATGACATTAAGTCAGCATCAAACCATTTGTAGTTCAAACCGTAGATGTCAATAAATACTTTTTTCCTTTAAAATTTGAAGTCAGCTACAGTGAGTGATTTTTTTCCTGCTTCTGCAAAACCAGAATTTATTTAGAGGCAAGTACTTCATGTATCTTTTTAATCTAAAAGCATATATAGAATTTCCATGTAAGTTTAACCCATAGAAGTAGAGTTGGAAATGGGATGCTTTCATTGGTCATTTTCATGACTGAGCTAACTAGTATAATATTTAAAAAGAACTTAGAGTCAGTTCACTGAACACTCCATATAAATAAAATATAATTTCTTGATTTATGACTCATGTGGCTGGAGAACATCTTCCTTGGCAGGTCACAGTTTAGTGCTTTGTTTTTCTAAGCAAAGATTAGGGTTAGTCACACCTTCATAAAAAACAGCATGGAAAAATTGGCCATGAGGCCTTCTAGATGGTACATCAGGCAGGAGTGCAAGGGGCCATGGGAATACCCTGACATTAGGTCACTAGGTAGAAAGAGACATGAGCAGAGATTCAATATTCCCATGATGCTACTCTGACCCCAGGTGTAGCAAGATTAGCAATCAATCACCTCCTCAGTTGCTCACATTTTTTCTTTCCTCCTCTACCATTCTCCTTACCTTCTCCTCCCAATCCAGGAGTCTTTAAAAATATTTAATAAAACCTTCAGTGACAAAACTTTAATGGCCTGAATAAGTTGAGAGATAATCTTTAATAAAATAATCACCAGTTGATTTAGCATTTGTTCCTGAACTTGTTCCTTTTTGAAACATAAGTGAAATTTTGGCAAAGGGCAAACTATCCCATTTCTGCATTACTCAGTTTGCTATTTTTCTACACACTGCTACTGGCTTTTTGACAAACTGTTCCCCTCGTACTTATTGACTCTGGAAAAAGATCAGACAGAAGAAGAAAAGATGATAAAGAAAATATTTTAGACAGAGGTTTGGGGGGTGGGAGGGGGGAGGAGAGGGAGGTGGGTTACCAGAACTAGACACTACCATTGAGACCTTTAGATCATTTACATGAAAATGTCTTGAAACTATTCATGGGACACAAACGTCAAGATTCATAATTGAGCATATTTAGTTTTTCTTGTCACCTTTTTGTATGCAGTCTACTATTATTTAATGAAAGAATCTCAAGACAATAACCCCATTTTACCCCAATAAAATTATGTGCCTACTATGAGACAAGCAACACCTCACCACGCGGTCCCTGGAATTGGCTGCCATCACTGCTAGATAACACAGCTTTATTTTATGAGTCATTTTAGACAAAGGAAATTGACAGGGTGACTTCAGAAAGAGGAAGAAAGAAATACACCATCAACAAAACCAAACAAAAATACACTTTGAGTCTCTTGAGTATTGATTGTGGAGTTATTTGTGGAGTTATTTATGCCATGATAAATTGTTCCTGGGAAGCAAAAGTGACATCTGAAAGAAACATGAACCTGTTCCATGGTCCCTTCTGAGGCCTTCCCTGTTCTGCTTGTAGCTGCCCTGGGAGGCAAGGCCTGTTTACCAGGAATTGATGCCTCTTTAGTTCTATTGCTAAGACAGCCTCCAGCTTGGGACCTGTCTCAGTACTGATTTATCACTTTGAAGTGTTCACAAGTTTTTTTTTTCTTTTTTTGTCTTTCAATCTAGTATGATGTTAGCAGGTGATTCCCATGTCTCTTATAGGGTAGGCTGACTAGCAGACTTTTAAGACAGGCCTGTTCTCCTTTTTACAGCTGGGTGGGATATATTTCCCAACCCTGTGCTTAATCAAAGAGTTTACTGAGAAGTGTGGGGGTTTAGCTGCCCCACTAATTAAAAAGCCTTACAACCCTCATAAGGGATTAAAAAGTACAGTGAGCCGTTTCCACCTCCATCCCCCCCTTTTGGGGTCTAAATTGAATTCCTACTCATCTAAGGACAAATATTTTTTTTCCTCATGTTGTCCCTTATTTCAGAGTGTTTCTTTTATTCCTAAGGCAAAATTTATGAAATTCTTAGGGAGAAAATGATGAGTGTATGTTCATTCCTAAACTCTTCTAATTTTTACTATCCTATCAAACAATAAATATTCCCCAAACACTGCCGTGAAAATGAGAAAACATGATCACTTTCACTATATGTTTTTCCAAAAGAAAGATATGAGTTTTTTCCCTCCACTGTCTGAATTGCAGGATTGCAAAGACATAAGATAAATATCAACGGGCTCCAGATGTCACGCACTTTTTAGCATAGATAACTCTGAGAAAAGAAACAGGCTGTGAGAATCTCTAGTTATTTTAGTCTCCTTCAGGTTCAGGCTTTATGCCAGGATTTTTGTTAAGAGATATTGCACCCTTATAATGTGAAAGTTTTGTTTGGTGCTAGATATCAGTATGTAGGAGGAAGGAGATACGGCAGCGGTTCTCAACCTGGGGGTCGAACGACCCTATCACAGGGGTCGCCTAAGACTATCCTGCATATCAGATATTTACATTACGATTCATCACAGTAGCAACATTACGGTTATGAAGTAGCAACGAAAATAATTTTATGGTTGGGGTCACCACAACATGAGGAGCTGTGTTAAAGTGTCGTGGCATCAGGACGGTTGAGAACCACTGAGATACGGGCGATGAAGACATCATGGTGGAAGGGACATGGCCTTTGTGCTCTTTTTGCAGGTGGCCTTAGGACCCCGATTTCCTTCTTTATAAAATTGGCAACACAAACATTGTGAGAGGAATTGTTCCGAAGGTCATAAATTATTTATGTAAAGCCATATTTAGTAAATTGTTACCATTATTATAATAATGGTTCTTGAACTCCAGGAAATTGCTATTCACTAAGGGGAGGAGATGAAAAATACACAACAAACAAAAAAACCCTGACTTATTCAAGGTACCATATGTTAAATTCCCATGAGTGGCAGAAATACTTGCTTCTCCTCAAGTAGAAAGAAGCCACTGGGGTTTCTTAGTTGGGAAGTCTTTGAAAAAGTGTTGGGGTTTGACTTTAGAACATCACCAGTGGAAAGTGAGACTGGAGAAAGAGTTAGGGGAGTATATGAATATATGAAGATATAAATAGGAAATAGAACATAGCAATAGGTATGGGTTAAAAAGGGCACAAAAATCAGCAAGTACATTTCTAAGGGCTTTCTTCCAACTCCAATTTAAACTTGAAAGGTAGAGTTAAGTCAGTGTTTACTAAATTCTTACTGTATGCCTAGCTAGAGTGGCGCATAATGGTCCCAAACACTTCACCCTGTACAGAAAGACAAAATGCTAAACACACAATGAACAGGTTAACAAAAACACAAGGTCTGAAACGTTTGCTGCTCAAGAATTGGTTCACAGATAAGCTGTATTAGCACCATCTAGAACCTTTGCATCTTGGGTTTCACTTCAGATCTACTTAATCTGAATATGCATTTTTTTAAAGATGCCCAGGTGATTTAAATGCATATTAAATTTGAGAAACAAAGAAAAATTAACTTTTGAATGAGGCCAAATGGAGGTCTTTGGCTGGATTGCTACACGCTGTTTCAGTGGGTGGAAGCCAGCGGAGACAATGGGTTGAGGAATGGCTGGGATGTAAGCTGTGAACACAGCATGTGGGTTTACCGTACACGATTTTGAATTGAAATGGGATAGGAACAGAGGATAGAGGCAGTAGGTGAAAGGGAATACAGGGTCAAGAGAGACATTGAGAGACATCATTTAAGATGAAAGATTTATATTTGTGTGCATAAAGGTTACCTTTAGGTGAGAGAGAGAGAGAATGATGATGAGAATATAGAAAATATCTGAGGATCAAGGTCCTTGAGACTGTAGGACAAGCCAGGAAGTAGCAGGGCATAATTAGTTTGTGCGGGGAGAAGTGACACTTTCTGTACTGGAGCAAAGGAGATAGTAGAAAGGACATATGCCCTATAGGTTTAGTGATGGGAATATAAGCAGCTCATTGTCTTG
>PVJC01050826.1:0-11677 GCA_004026665.1 Murina feae | reverse complement strand
CCTGTGATCCCACTTCTGGGAATATATCCTAAGAAACCAGAAACACCAATCAGAAAGGACATATGCATCCCTCTGTTCATGGCAGCACAATTTACCATAGCTAAAATTTGGAAACAGCCTAAGTGCCCATCAGCAGATGAATGGATTAGAAAACTGTGGTACATCTACACAATGGAATACTATGCTGCTGTAAAAAGGAGGGAGTTCTTAGCATTTGCAGGAGTATGGATGGAGCTGGAGAACATAATGCTAAGTGAAATAAGCCAGTCAGTGAAAGAAAAATACCACATGTACTCACTCACCTATGGATAATAATAACCATTATAAACTGGTGAACAAAAATGGATACAGAGGCAGAGCAGCATCAAACAGACTGTCTAATTACAGCAAGGACAGGAACATTGGGCGGGGGGTAACAGATCAGCCAAGGGACTTTTGGTGCATGCATTTAAGCATAAATAATGGACACAAAACACTGGGGGGTAGGGGAGGCGGGCGGAAGGGCAGGGGAAAAAAGAGATATATGTACCAATCTTTGTAAAACTTTATGTAAAAAAAAACAAAAACATTCAGAATTCAAATAAGACTCCTACAGTTCTGACCCAGACTTATAGAGAAATCCCTGGGATTGAGGACAAAGGAATCAAAGGATGTAGGCATACATTGAAAGCACATATGCTCATTCAAACTTCTTCAAACTAACCACAAATTTTTATGGTGCCTCCACAAAGAGTATCAGCCTTTCAGCAATAGATGATCAACAAATGTTGGAGTTTTTTTAAAGTTCTATTTTAAGATGTAGGATGGGAGTCAGGAGAGGATAGTGTTGATGAGACAAATCAATGAAGATTTCAAGAGAAAAGTGTTCAGATATGTCAGATGCACCATATGCTCCACCTGCACTAACAAAGAGAGAAAAAAGGCTAACATTTCCCCAATATCATGCTGTGTTATGCCACCTCAAAGTCATGGTACGTAATAATATATTTTTTAATTGTAGCAACAATGCCTGGCATAAAAAAATAATTAAACAGAATAATCAGCAATGAATTTGGGTCTGGGGAAGTGTTAGGATTCTGGTACTCCCTCTGTGCGCTTTGTTTAGAATTCTGGAATGTTCATTTAGAAAGCTCATATGTGATCAAATTAAACACATCATAGTTTTTCAGGGGAATTTTTTCTTATTCTTTTCAATTCAAACTGATACAAATGTTCAGACATCTGTTTTTTTTTTTCTATCATTGGAAATAATACCCTATGTTATTACTTTTCAAATTAGATAGATTAATGACCAATAGTCTTTTCTTACCCTAAAGGTATAGAGCAAGAATGTTGGGTCTAAAAATCAGTGTCTTTATAATTATATTGAATAGAAAACAGTTGTTTTTTTGTGTGTTTTTTTTTAAGACAGTCCAGGTTTTTGTTTATTCTTCAGTATAATTATTTAAAGACACCCACACAGGAATTGCTTTGAACAATTAATTAATTATATTGCCACTCTTTGAGAGATAATATCTCTAATGGTTCCATCTGTCCACCAGCAGGGGGCAGAAGTATTCCATTGACTTTTCTCCCTCCCTTACCCCTCCCTCTTTCTTCAAAGAAGCATAAAGCAGGTTTGTTTTAAACCTGGTTAAGAATAAATGAGGCCAAGCATCTTAGCTCTTAGCATGGCTAAAGAACTAAGAACCTCCTGTAAGGCTAATCCAAAGATGTGTGTTCAGAGGTTCTGATATGCAAACACTGGAAATAATTTATTCACCACAAACCCAGAGTAAAGTCGAAATTTCAGTTTACAATAAAGTGTTATGATTATTAATTTTGTGAATGAGCTCTTTATTATATATTATAGGGGCCTTGTGCACAAAAATTTGTGCACTCGGGGTGTCCCTCTGTCTGGCCTGTGCCCTCTCACAGTCTGAGACCTCTCAGGGGATATCCACCTGTTGGTGTGCCTGGCCAGCCTGGGTGAGGGGCTGATGGCTATTTGCAGGCTGGCCAAGCACCCCAGTGTGGACCTTCACCCCATTGAGGTGTGGCCAGCCTGAGTGAGAGGTTGAGGGCCGTTTTCAGGCTTTCCACATCCCCTTCAGGTTTTGGGTCCCTACTGGGGTGCCTGGGCAGCCTGGGTGCGGGGTTGAGGGGCATTTTCAGGCTTCCCACATCCCCTTCAGGTTTTGGGTCCCTACTGGGGAGCCTGGGCAGCCTGGGTGCGGGGCTGAGGGCCGTTTTCAGGCTTTCAGGCTACCCACAGCTCCCATTGACCCAACGTCCCAGCAAGTCTGGCTGAAAGCAGGTTTCTGGGGTTTATTTATCTTCTATAATTGAAACTGTTGCTTTGAGCCGAGGCCTAGGCAGGTAATGAAGCCTCCTGTTGGTTTCAGCTCTGTGGCTTCTATAATTGAAAGAATATTGCCATGAGAAGAGAGAGGCCCAGCCAGCCTAGGCAGGCAGTTTCCTCCATCGCTGGTGCAACAGAAGCCTCCTGTTTGCTTCAGCTCTGTGGCTTCTATAAATGCAACTATGTTGCCGTGAGCAGAGAGAGGCCCAGCCCGCCTAGGCAGACAGTTTACTCCTGGTGCAACAGAAGCCTGCTGTTTACTCTAACTCCATGACTGCCGGCCTCCATCTTGGCTGGGTTAATTTGCATACAGCTGCTAGGCATTCCATAGAAAAGGTCAATTTCAATATTACTCTTTTATTAGAGAAGATTGCTTTGTTTATATATTCTTTATGATATATTTATACTTTTCTATTCATATTCTGTAAGTTATCTATAAATGTATTACTATCATGATTAAAATATTAAAACATTATTATCCATAATTTAGGAGCATGATAAATGTTATATAACATGGCACATATGTTTAACTGTTGCCATCTTGTATTTAATACATTTTCCTTAGAACTTGTGTGATTTGATTAAAGTATGACATAAATACAGGAAGTTTACCTGTTTTATTTTAATATTTTCCTATATCTAAGAGGATGGAGACAATTTAAATAAAAAATAAATATAATAAAATGACAAACACTAAATGAAAGATGAAAACTAAGCAAAAAGTTCAAAGGAGTTGGCAACTAAATCTCTCCTTAATTATACTAAAATACACATTTAAGTTTTTTTATGATCTATACTAATAAAAGGGTAATATGCTAATTAGACCAGGAGACCTTCTGGGAGACCTTCTGGACGTCCTTCTGGATGTCCTTCTGGACAAAGCCATGGTGGGAAGGCTGAGGC
Organism: Murina feae; assembly: GCA_004026665.1. Lineage (NCBI taxonomy): Eukaryota > Metazoa > Chordata > Mammalia > Chiroptera > Vespertilionidae > Murina > Murina feae. The sequence continues at coordinate 8,433 of PVJC01050826.1, read as the reverse complement.
ACAGGAGGTTAGAGGCGATCAGGCTGGCAGGGGAAGGCAGTTGGGGGCAAGCAGGCCAGCAGTGAGGGACAGTTGGGGGTGATCAGGCCAGCAGGAGGGGCAGTTGGGGATGATTAGGCTGATAGGAGGAAAACTTAAGGGTGATCAGGTCAGAAGGGGAGGCAGTTGGGAGCAATAAGGTTGGCAAGCAGAGTGTTTAGGGGCAACCAGGCAGGCAGACAGGTAAGCGATTAGGAGCCAGAGTTCCCAGATTGCGAGAGGTATGTCAACTGCCAAGGGCAGTCAGACATCCACTGAGCGGTTCCAGATTAAAGAGGGTGCAGGCTGAACTGAGGGACCCCCATGCATGAATATCATGTCCTGGGCCACTAGTAAATATTTAAAGTATTATACATATTTAAAATTGTCCCCAATGAATTGCAGAGTAGGTCAATTCTAATAGGTGAAATCTAATTCAGGCCAATAAAATCTAATTATATAGAATAGGCCAATAAAATGTAATCCAATAAAATGTTATCTCATTTTCAAGATAAAGAAATTTATAAGATTTTCTAAGAAATTAAGTACCAAAACCCAGGCAGGGGAAATTTTCTGTCATTACCTTATTTGTTCAAATAGGTTTTCCATTTCTTGCTCTCTCTTTTTTTCTTCTGGCACCCCCATTATACAAAGGTTGGTATGATTAAAGTTGTCCCAGAAACTCCTTACACTATTATCATTTTTTCCCCTTTTTTATTGTGCTGATTGGGTGTTTTTTGCTTCTTTATGTTTCAACTAGAGGCCCAGTGCACAAAAATTGTGCACCAGGAGAGGGGGCGCTCAGCCCAGCCTATGCCCTCTTGCAATCTGGGACCCCTTGGGGGATGTCCACCTGCTGGTTTGTGGACATCACTCTGGCGGCCCAGGAGCCCTTGGGGGATGTCCCCTTGCCAAAGGGGAGCAGCCCTAAGCTGCAGTCTGACATCCTTAGCACTGCTGAGGAGGCAGGAGAGGCTCCCACCACCACCGTTGTACTGGCAGCGGTCAGCCTGGCTTGTGATTGAGCAGAGCTGCCCCTGTGAGAGCACACTGACCAACAGGGACAGCTCCTGCATTGAGCATCTGCCTCCTGGTGGTCAGTGTGTGTCATAGTGACCAGTCATTCCCAGTCTTTCTGTGGTTAGGGTCAATTTGCATATTATCCCTTTATTATATAAGATTATTTGACTGTTTCAGCTATTCTACTGTTGAATCCCTATAATGTATTCTTCATTTCAGTTAGTGTGTTCTTCATTTCTGACTGGTTCTTTGTTATGTCTTCTATGTATTTGTTGGAGTATTTACTAAGTTCATCTACTCTTCCCCTAAATTCATTGAGCATCTTTATAACCAGTATTTTCAACCCTGCACCTGGTAGAATGCTTGTCTCTATTTTGTTTCGTTCTTTTTCTGGAACTAAACATTTAGGACATTTCGTTTTTGTGTTAATATTTTGTCTCCTCAGTTTGTTAGTCTTTCTATGTTTATCTCTATATGTTAGGTAAAACTGCTAAGTCTTCCAGGCTTGGTAGAGTGGCTTTATGTAGTAGAGTTCCTGCAGCCTCCCTTGTCACCTGAGCTTGGCACTTCAGGTCCACCTCACATGTAAGCTTTGTGCTTCCTCTTGTTGTAGTTGAGTCTTGATTGTGTTTGACACATCAGTGTCAGGGATTTACCACCAGGCTGATAGGCTACTGCCATGGAAGATCTGTTGCGCAGGGGATGACCCCACAGAACAGAATACAATTCAGTGGAGCTCAAGTACTCACCTTGTCCACCCCTTGAGTGTGTTGCTCAGGGAGGTAATTGGGTGGTGCTTCCACATTATCTGAAGCCATTCACCAGGTGTGCTGGCTCTGGGGCCTCTCAGGAAGTGCAGGCCAAGATCAGCAACTGCTGGTGCCCTTCTTGGGGCCACCTTGCATGAGCTACAAAGTGATCTGCAGATGGCTGCTACTTGTGCTAGGTTTGGGAAAGGCCAAGCTATGAACTAAGGCTGATGGTTGCTAGTTCAGGGAATGGGGCCACTTAGGGAGAGGTATAGGGCACACAGAGGCCAGATTCTGCTTGTTTGAGAGATTTTTAGGAAAGTTGGCTGCATGAGCCAAGACAGGCCTTTGGGCCCACAAGTTGGGTGGGGTTTCAAGGAATCACCAGGGCAAGGTGAACAGTGTTAGCCATGTTGATTTAGACTTAACCATGTCATCTGCCTCCCTACTTTGTGGCGGGAGGGCTCAGCAAAGAAACAGTGGCTTCTGCCAGCACTTATACCTGAAAAAAAGGTGACCCTCCATCCCCCACCCTGATGTCAGAAAATTTATTTCCTCCCTGGTGCCTTTAAAGCTTCTGCCTCAGTGCTGGAGTGAGTGGATCGCAATAAATTGGTGCATTGACCCTTTAAGAGGAATGCCTGGGGCTCCAGAAGCCCTCCTTCTCACTCAGCCATAATCCCCATTGGTGTCTACATCCAGAAGTTATCGGGACTTCTCTTCCCAACACTGGAACTCTGGGCTGGGGGTTCCTGTGTGCCACTGAAGCTTCTCACTCCTAAAAGGGACCCCCCCCAATTTTCAACCAATACATGTGGTAGTAGAACAAGCCAGTTTTGTATCTCTGCCCTCTTTCCAGTCTTCAAGTGGCTTCTTCCTCATATTCTTAATTATAGGACTTCTGTTCAGCTAGATTTCAGGTGGTTCCGAATGATGGTTGTTCTGTAGTTTGTTTGTAATTTTGATCTGGTTGTAGGAAGTTACCAATACCTCATTTACCTACACTGCCATCTTGACTGAAACTGTACGTCATTTTTACTGAGGTATCATCTGTTAAATTCTTTGCCTGTCGAATAGTTCTAAGTACATAAAAAGGGATACCAATGTAAGGATGCGGGATAAAATGGGAAAATAGAAAATAAAACTTTTCTGAAGTGCTGTTGAAAATCTGCTATGCAGTGAAAAGTATAATGAACCCAACTGTGTGCTTGAAATTCAGAATTTTCATCACCATGGTCATTATTGAAACAAAACTAAAAAGGGGGTAGTAATCCAAATAATCTTTCTGTTTCTATATGGAAATGCTAACAAGTTTTCTCTTCTTTGCCCAGGATCTGAACAAGTTGAATAAGTCTATCAAATGTATTCAGAGGAAAAACAATCCTGTTGGAATGTACCCTGCGAATCACACAAAGATGCCTCAAGAAGTCGAATTAGGAGTCACATTTATTGCAAATCCGGCACTGCGAGGGGACATTTTTGCTCTCCAAATCTCACAGTGATAATATGGCCATAACACCAGATTTATACAGGCAAAAATCACAAAAGTATCAATTATATCTTTGGGTTTGGAATGAGGAACCTGGTTTGCACAAAGCAATTTACAGAAGCAGAATTGAGCATGTTAGCTAAATTATAGTTTTGGGGTTCTGGATCACTGAGTTGACAAAAACACATTATCTAGAGCCCTCGGGCCTAGGGACCACTGCATCAATGGAAACATATTACCTGGAACCATCGAGGCAATTTAGAGTAATTGTGCAGTCCTGGTCCTGGGACCACTGAATCAACTGGAACGCGTTATCTGTAGCCACTGAGGAAATTAAGGATAATCGTGCTGTCCTGGTTCCCAGGTACAGAAGAATGTACTTTCTAAAACCAGTATAACCACAACCAATGGGGTGTTCACATTACAATTAATAGGGTATTCAATTGAATGGGATGATTTATATAATTCAGAAGCCAAACAGCAGGGTTCAAGTTAAACTACAGTTCCTACCTGAGATGATTGCCACCATACTTCAATCCAAACAGTGGTAAGTCTGCCTTACTGTCGTTGTTGATTTCATAAGCCTCTATATATTGCTTTATTGTTTGCTAGTTCCAACTTTTTTTTAATCCTATACACTTTCCTGACAAGCACCTAACACATGCAAGGGTGTCAGTTATCAATGGATTGCCTCTCAATTACAAATCTACTCTTAATGGACTCCTCTGTGATAATGGAGGTAGACTCTGAAAAATTCCAGTTGACACAATGATAAGTTGTGCTGGTGAGGCCCTAGGACAAGGGATTTTCTTCCTAGTTCTGTTGTGATCTTTTAGTCAGGATCCTGCAAAAATCTCTGTCTCTGCAGCATCAGACCATGGCAAGGCATTCAGCCTCTTTGGTGCCTGCCTCTAGCAATGCACATGGCTTTGCAGCAGAACATTTCAGGCTAGCACCTCCTGTGAGTGGCTTCCCATTTTATACCCCACGGATGGCTTTGCAGTAGTGTTATTCAGCTGGAATTTTGCCATGGCTCACTTCTTCAACCCTCAGTTTTATAGAAAGATCTAGGGTTCAGTTCATTTATGTGGGTGGCTTCCACTGACACCCCAGGGAGCAGATTCTCAATAAATGCTGCTGGCAGGGCACCTCCCAATGGGTGGCTACTTATGCATCTTCCTTTAGACAACTTTGCAGCCTCAAAAGTTGTTTAACCTTCTGTTGAGCCTCAGGCATGCTCTCTCTCAAGAGCTCTGTTTATCGGTCCCAGGAGAAAATCCTCCCCCAGATTGTTTCTTAATTGATTACTCTATATAAGAACCAGTAGCAGTGACTGCTCCTTATGTCTTCTTACATTTTTAGAATCCTATTTATTCCTTATTGACTAAACTTTAATTTTTCCAACCTCTGGTTATAGCTAATAATTCCTTATCATTAAATGTCTCTTTTCAAATTTCAGTGTGGTTTTAGCCTCCTAATTGAAGCTGATATACTGGGCTGTTAAATAATGAACAAATCACACAGATTCCTGAATATAAGAGTTTGGGGGATATGAATGGTACTAACTAAGCAATAATATTTCTTGCTCTGATTTTTCCCTTTCATGAGACAGCTCTTTTAGGCATCATAAAGAATATTAATTAATGACACCACTTCTACTCTTACTTTTCATAATAATGTTAACAAAACACTATTAGATTACATTTGCTAAGACATGTATCAACCACTGTGAAGTGTCAGATGTTGCAATAAACTTTTTTGTATGCCTTATCTCATTTGATCCTTACAGTCACACCATAAGAAAGACATATATCATTTTGGATATTTTATAGGAAAGAAAAATGAGGTTCAGGCAGCATATGTGAAGTGGTAATGTATTTAATACAGGATGCTTGATTTCAAAGCTTATGTTCTAAACTGCTATACTATATTATCTCACTTGTCAATTCGCTGTATAAGCACCTCATATGCAGAGTGGTTAGATTGCATTCTTTTGTTTATAAATTTCTAATTTTAAATGCATCCTCTACAGCGTTCACCAAAGTTTATATTCATATTTTATTTTGTCCTATCCTATCTTATCCTGCCCTGTCTTGTCCTTCCTTATCCTATCTACCAGGAGGCAGTTTTGCTTCAATTGTTTTTCCTTCTTACTTGAAATTATCAGAATGCCAAGCATGTTACTGATAGGGGCAGAAATGGAATGTTGGGGAACCAGCTAGAATTGTAAGAAATAATGAACATGCTCTGTTAACCACGATTGCTTTATTCTGATTAAAGGAGGCACATTCTAACCTGGCGGGCAGCTTCACTCTGGACCTGGGAGCTCACCTGGAAATGCAGCACATACTCCTCATCTATTATCATGGAAAGATTAACAGCTTTGCTGCAGAAACCAGAATTGCCAATCCTTCCAAGACCTCTGCTCTTTTTGCATATCACTAAGCCCTTTGAAGAGCTCCAGCCTTATGCTTACCGGTTAACTGCCCATTTGGCATAACCTTTGGATAGCTCCTCATGTTATCTTTGTCCTTTTACCCAATATAAGCAGCTGGCTTATGATGGGGTACAGAGCAGATTTTTTTAGATGACCTGCTGTTTTCCCATATTGCTGGCAAGATTGAAATAAATGTGCATATGTGATTCAACCCTATCTCTGCTTAATTGGCTCAAGTAGTGACAGGCTTCAGGGATCCATTGATTGTCCTATTACATTACTACTGTACTTGTCAATGGTTTGGTACATGCCAGTCACCCTTTCGATTTTTCTCCCCTTCTATTTCTGACCAGTATCTACTTATCCTTATCACTCTTTTCACCCTCTGATCTCATTAACTCCTGTACACACTGATTTATAGTCACTTGTTAGATGCCTTACTTTCAATACCTTCCAAATTAAATTACTATTTAGGGTACAGAGGAGATATGAACCATTTCAAATTCTTTATTTCAAGAAGCCAGCGCCTATCTAAGGGGACATTGAATGAGGAAATAACATTAGTGTGTGCTGCTGCTGATAATGCTATGCTAATGCTACAGGTAGAGCAGCCCTCAGAGGTAAGATAAGGAAGAGAAGAGACCTCCAGTCAATTCTTGGATATGGATGCAAAAGCATCCTGAAGAGACTGGGATTCCTCTGGTGTAAGCCTGTGACGGGATTTAGGGAATATCAAGCCACAAAAAGTCCCTCAATCCTATATTTTTCACAGTATTAGCAGGCCTCTCTTCCAAATACAGACTGTGAAAGGCTCCAGGGCAAAGGCAGTGAATTGCCCTTCCCCAGCTTCCTGTCCTGCAAGCAGATCTGTATAAGGTGATGAGGGAACTAGCATAACAGTGATGGGAAGGAAGAGCAATGGGAACAACAAAATATGTAAAAAAGATTTAGAGGAACAGGAGTATCTCTAGGCAGAAGAATTTAGTGAATTTGGGCTGTGAGATTCTGGACAACTGAAGACATTTATAAGCAAGGCTAAAAAAAATAATTAATATAAATAAAACATAGCAAAATACTAACCCCCAAATTAATCTTCAACTTGAATGCTTTACGGAAACAAAAAATAAACAGCAGGGTCTGCTTACCACATATTAACTATTTTATTATTTATTAATCTATATTGTTGAAAGTATTACATAGGTCCTCCTTTTCCCCCCATTAACATCTTCCAGCTCACTCCCCCCCCGCCCCCCCAGGCCCTCACCACCCCATTGTCTGTGTCCATGCATACATACATGCATACAAGTTCATTGGTTGATCTCTTCCCACCCATCCTCTGCTGCCTTTCCTCTGAGGACACATATTAACTGTTTACAACCTCTCTTTTCATGGAGTCCAGGATATAGACATACTTTCCTGAACTCTGTCTGACCTATACCCTCATTTCTTTATGTTTTAAATGCCTTGCCCTCCCATGTGCCCATCTGAATGAGAGAGGCAGATATAATTAAAAAACACCAGTCCAATGAGAAGAAATGCTTTTTATTAGGCAGAAACCAGATGCTCAACGCCCTTCATAGAATTCCCACATGCAGTTGTTGGGCTCTGGGGCGAAAGGCACCTTTCCCGGAAATCAGGAAAAGGAGCTCAGTGGTACTTGTGAGCCAGGGCAGTGGCCACACCAAGTGCCAGCTTCTGGAAGGCACCCTGCACCTGGGGGGTGAAATCCTTGCCAAAGTGGCGAGCCAGCACAACCACCAGCACGTTGCCCAGGAGCTGTGAGGAAGACATAAGAGGCATGGTCATGGTCAGCAGATGGACTAGCTTGAACTTAGAATATTCTACCTTCTTTCCAAGCTGTGTTTTTCAAATATAAGCAGAAAGCTAAAAGGATCTCTGATGTTACTATTGATGCAAATCTACCCACATCAGGCTGAATTTTTACTTGATAGCATTCTTCCCTTTCTGTCTTACACCAGAACTGAAGTTATCACTTTTAATCTTTTAAAATATATTTTTATTGATTTCAGAGAGAAAGGAAGAGAGAGAGAGAGAGAGAGAGAGAGAGAGAGAGAGAGAGAGAGAGAGAAACACCAATGATGAGAGAGAACCATCCATTGGCTGCCTCCTGAATGCCTACCACAGGGGGTCAAGCCCACAACCCAGGCATATGCCCTTGACCAGAATCAAACACAGGACCCTTCAGTCTGCAGGCCAATAATCTATCGCTGAGCCAAACTGGCCAGGGCACTATTATTCTTTAGAACCATTCAAAGAAGTAAAAACACATTTGAAAAGAAGACATAAAGGAGAGGGAGTATAGGTCATTTTAACTGGACTGAAAAAGACTTTTGTAAAAATTAAACACTCAAAATAAACAGTTTTACTTCAAAAATAAAAAGAAGACATTGCAGAAAATGAAAAGAAAAGAAAAAAAGAACAAGAATAAATAAGAGGAAAAAATAGTTGTGAACAAAGAAGGCACAAGAAACTTAATGGTTCTGTGTAGTCCTTAGTGATGATATAAAACTATAAACATTTTGAAAAGCATTAAATAATGAAATATGGTAAGGTTAAAAGGCACCTGGAAGAACAGGCAGGTGAAGAACCAAAGAGAAAGCCTAGAAGGTGAACAGCAAAAAGTAGAACATCTCCTCAGCTCACCCTGAAGTTCTCAGGATCCACGTGCAGCTTGTCACAATGCAGTTCACTCAGGCTGG
>PVJC01050825.1:0-11678 GCA_004026665.1 Murina feae | reverse complement strand
TTCATATAATACTGGTTGGGTGGTGATGAACTCTTTTAGCTTTTTCTTGTCTGTGAAGCTCTTTATCCGACCCTCAATTCTGAACGATAGCTTTGCTGGGTAAAGTAATTTTGGCTGTAGGTTCTTGCTATTCATCACTTTGAATATTTCTTGCCACTCCCTTCTGGCCTGCAAAGTTTCTGTTGAGAAATCAGCTGTCGGCTGATTTCTTAACAGACTCATCAGCCCAACAGGAATTGGAAAGAAATATTTAAAGTGATGAAAAGAAAATAACCACAACCAAAATTATTCTACTCAGCAAAGCTATTGCTTAGCATCTAAGAATATATAAAGAGCTTTCCAGACAAAATAAAAGCTAAAAGAGTTTATTACCACCAAACCATGATTATATGAAATCATATATATATATATATATATATATATATATATATATATATATTTTTTTTTTTTTTTAAATTGATTTCAGAGAGAGGAAGGGAGAGGGAGAGAAAGATAGAAACATCAATGATGAGAGAGAATTGTTGATCATGGGCCTCCTGCATACCCCTTACTGGGGATCAAACCCACAACCCAGGCATGTGCCCTGCTGGGGAATAAGCCATGATCTCATGCTTCATATGTCAATGCTTAACCACTGAGCAACACTGCCCAGGCTACATGACATCATAAAGGGATTTTTGATGATGGAGAAGAGGAAGAAGAAGAAGAAGAAGAAGAAGAAGAAGAAGAAGAAGAAGAAGAAGAAGAAGGAGGAGGAGGAGGAGGAGGAGGAGGAGGAGGAGGAAGAGGAGAAGGCGAAGGAGAAGGAGAAGGAGAAGAAGAAGAAGAAGAAACATGAATAAGAAAGTGGAAATAAACATGTATCTATCACCAATTAACTTTATAAAAACAAATGGACCAGCAGAACAGAAACAGATGAATAGGGGTTTGGAGAATGGTGAAAAAGGTGAAGAGATTATGAAATTCAAATTGGTAGTTACAGAATAGTCATGAGAATGTTAAGTACAGCATAAGGAATATAGTTAATAATCCTATATAATAAAAGGGTAATATGCAAATTGACCCTAACTGTGGGTGGAACAACCAGGAATGATGGATCACTATGATATACAATGACCGCTAGGGGGCAGACACTCAATGCAGGAGCTGCCCTGGTGGTCAGTGTGCTCCCACAGTGGGAGCTCTGCTCAGCCACAGGATGGGCTGAGGGCTGCGTGCACAGCGGCGGTGGCAGGAAGCTCTCCTGCCTCCTTGGCAGTGCTAAGGATATCTGACATTTGGATACCCCCTAAGGGCTCCTGGGTTGTCAGAGGGATGTCTGACTGCCAGCTTAGGCCTGATTCCCAAAGGAGCAGCCCTACACTTGCAGGTGGACATCCCCCGAGGGGTCCTGGACTATGAGAGGGTGCAGGCCAGGCTGAGGGACCCCCTTCTTGCCCCCCGAGAGCACAATTTTCATGTACTGGGTCTCTAGTTTATCTATATGTACAGTGTGAGACAGGTATGAGATTCATCAGGAAGATCATCTAGTAAGTTATATTATTTGTAATCACTGGGTGGTATACCTAAAACTAACATAATATTGTATGTAAACTGTAATTAAAAATGAAAATATATTTGAAGTAAAAAATATTAAAAAAAAAACACTTTTGACACACATTATGAAATTGCCCTCTTGTTAGCAACACTATCTAAACCTTTCCATTTCCACACATGCTGGCTAACATTGACATTATTTTTGGGAAGCCATCCACTGCAAGATACTATCATGAGAGTGCACCAAGGAATGCGCAAGGCCAGTGGATCTTGGGCATTAGCAGACTGACGCTAAGCACTGATTGTTCCATGTTTAGATAGTGGTGGCTTGAAGCAATTTTCTGACCTAATAGCCTTAAAGTAATGTTTACTGATCTTTATTGACCTTGGAGATGGTCTGTCTGCTACCTGTTTGCCATGCTTTACTGAGGGCAAGATGTGTATCTAAAACTGAATAAAAAGCAGATAAAGCCAGGTTTCGGTGTGCCTCTCCAAGAGAGAGGTGTCCACCTGCCCCCCATGCCTTCTAAATTCATATTTCTCCCATAGTATTTTCATTTGTGCATCGGCCCTTCTTCAGATCCTGACCCTAGTCATGCAGGTTGCTGTAATTATTATTTATTTTGATCTTTGTTTTTTATAGTGTTTTATTTTACATTTATTTGGGTATTAATGACATTAAAATTTATTTATTTGCTTACATTTTATGTTTCAGCTATTTGGATATGCATTTGAATACTGTAGGCATTTTATTTCTGATGTGTTTATTTCTTGGATGTTTATATATTTTTATAAATTCTTAACGTACTATGACTGCATATTGCAAATATTTTTCTCTTTCTGTCATTTCTCTAAACCTGATTTTAAAATTTGTTTTGTTTAGTTTTTGCTACACAAATGTTTTAACTTTTTAAAAATACTCACTGAGGATATTTTTCCCATTGATTTTTAGAGCAAGTGGAAGGGAGGGAGGGAGAGGGAGAGGGAGGTAAGCATGGATATGAAAGAGATGCTTCAATTGGTTGCCTCCCACATGTGCTTGACTGGGGCTGGGGATGAAACCTGCAACCCAGGTATGTGCCTTTGACCAGGAATCAAACCCACGACCCTTCAGTGTGCAGGCCAACACTCTGACCACTGAGCTACCCCAGACAGGGCATAAATGTTTTAAATTTTTATGCAATTGGATTTTTCTGTACTTTCTTTAATATTGTCTGACTTTGATTGTATTATAAGGGCTTTTTCACTGAAAGATTATAAAACACTCAAAACATTTTTCACTTCTAAGATATATATTTTTTACTTTTAGATTGTTACTTTATGTAAAGTACTAGTATATGGTAATGATCTAACAAATATTTATTTGAATGATATGACATTTCCCCCAGCCACATTTGTTGAACAGCCATGCTGTCGACACTTATTTGAAACACTCCTTTTACCTTTGTTTATTTTATTGATTAGGGTATTACGTATGTTTCCTTTTCCTTCCATTGGACTGCCCCCGCCCCCCAGCACATGCCCTCACTCAGCTAGTGACTGTGTCCATTGATTATGCTTATATGCATGCATACAAGTCCTTTGGTTGATCTTCAACCCCTCCTCCCACCCTCCCACCCTCCCCTGCATTCCTTCTGAGGACTGAAGGGTCTGTTCCATGCTCCTCTCAGGGTGGGGCACGGGAAGCTAAAGTGTCTGGTCCGTGGGAAGGGAGTGTGCTCCGGAATTCACAGGAGCCCAGCTGGGGAAGCTGGAGTTCTGGTGTCCGTGGGTCTGCAGCTGAGGCAGCAGGTCCTTGGCCAGAGTGGTTGTAGGGTCCCACGTGGTGTCCTGGATGGAGTTGAGGCTGGGCTCCCAGTCACAGCATCTTTGCCCTTCAAGATGGTGTGGCCTCTGTGGCATAGCCACTGCCCTGGGAGTGATTACAGCTGTAGCAGAGGCTGCCAGTCTCCGAAAGTCCTGCGGGATCTCTCTCTCTCTCTCTCTCTCTCTCTCTCTCTCCATGTCCACAAACTCCCCTTTCACCTCTTTTATCTTGTATCAAATTTATGGTTATGATTTTTTTATTGATTCCTTTCATCTTTTTATTTCTGGTCTAGTAGCATACCAATTTAATTGCTGCTGCTCTGTAAGTAAATGCAATACAGCGTCAAATGTAGGCAATTTTCCATTATTATTGATTTTTAAATTGTTTTTTATTTTTTTATTTCAGATTATCTCTATAATTATGTGATCCAGTTCTCCTACAAATTCTGAATGTAGTATTAGTATCTCCTCTAGCCAAAGATCCATCGATCCATCTGTAGTAAACTACCTCTACTCTTTCTCTCTTTCTCTCTCTGATCTCACATCATCTTGTCCATTACTTTGAAAGTGGCTGCATGATCTTTTTGCTAACTCTAGTTTGTGTGTCTTCCACTGATCTCTCACATTCATTTTTATTCTGCTGGCAGTTGGCAGAGCTCTTGGACTATCACAGGTGCTCAGGAAATAATTGCTGAATCAATTGAGGGTTTTCTCTTTGTCCTTCTGTACAGGGGAATAATAATTCCCTAATGGTTTTACTAAAAACAACAACAACAAATGAAATAACAAGTTCAGTGGGCCTAGCACTGGGCCTCACCAAATAGTTGTGCTTTGGTTTTTGTTTCTTTCTCTTTTAGTGTGGCATCACCGATGGTAAGAGAAAATAAGGATTTCTAAGTCAGACATATTTACCTTTATTATTGGACCTTTCTGACTTTTAGAATTCATCCACTTGAAATTGTGTGTTATGCATGTAAATCATTCTTTTTATGCTCTATCACATAGTCTACACTCAAATCAGGCTGTAATCGTGAAGATCAAATATGGGCAGAAAAAAGGCTCACACAGGCTCCCCTTTGTTTGCTGTGTGATTTGAACTTCTGCGACTCTTCAGAAGGAAGGGAACGGAACACATAGCTTAGTCTTTGACTTTCAGGCATTTCTTCACTATCTCTTGTTTAATTTGGCTCCAATCTGTGATTTGTCTTTGTTTTCCCTCTGTGCTGGGAAATGCAGAGGGCTGGACCCAGACAAGATGACACCATGTTTCTCATTTTCCCAAAGCAAAACTGCACTGTCACTCCACAAGTTGTTTGCTGTCTCAATCACTTAATAGAGAAAATATGCATAGATTAAAAAATGGTCTTACACAAGTGTCCACATTCTTTGCATGGCTTCTTAATTAATCAGGGCATAATTCTATTCCACTTCTTAACTTCTAGCAATAAGCTGACTTCTACTGTCAATAGGGATTTTGGCCAGAGCAGAAAGCACGTGTATAAAATAGGGCACTGAAGGAACTGATATTGTTCTCTGTTCTTTCCTTTTCAACTAATCGATAAAACATCAGAACATCTCTGAGAAGGAAACATGCTTTCTAACTTGGATACAGAGACAGCTGCCTTTCTACCAAATTGGAGTTTGAAAAGATTAAGTTTATAACATTTGTGAAAGTGAATTTTATCTGTTTTATCTTAACACATAAATATATAAATTGTGATATTTGAGTCAACAAACAGCCTACTCATCCCATTTGGAGTGTTTGTTGAAGTTAGAAGCCTTCAGCAATGAGCTGTCTCCTGACTAATTTTACTAGATCATCACCTGTCTCCCTTCCTCTAACCCTCCCCTCCACCACAACTAGAAGATTGCACTGGCTAGGAGACAGAGCTCACATCCTGGAATTCTTAGCTGCAGGCGTTCTGAGCAGTGGAGCACATTATTCATTGTTTGTCTATTGCTCCTCCTTTGTGTATGTATGTGTAGGGGTGAATTTGCTCATATTCTCTGAGCAAGTTGAGCTGTGCCTTACTCTGGTCTGCTCTATCCATTAGCCTTCTTCCATCCATTGCCAGAATCTCTCAAACCTCACATACCCCTTTCTATTCTCTTTCTTAAATATTTGTTTTGTTTTGTTTTGCTAACATTTTAGCAGGGCCTCTGAAGGCTAAGGAAATACATATTTGAGTATGTGTTCCTCTCTTGGCACTGATTGCCAATCACCTCTGCCATCTTTCCTTGGAAAATTATTGTCTATAACAGAGGTACACATCTCTCTCCTTTTCAAAAAATCCTACGACCTACAATACAAATGCAAGTAAGGTGATATTGAATTATCTATGGTGGAATTGCCAAGAAAAGATTGCAGAAGTAGGATGTAGAAGAACTCTGGACCTTTGAACCTTGATGATGTGGCAGGCTGACTGGCAGAATTACTTTTTCCTCTATCAGGAAGTGTTTCAGGCAGTGGAAGGGGCCAAGGGTTGCTGAGTGCCATAAATAACCTGTTATATATCTTACTGGGGGCACTTTATTCTGGGCAAATTCATCTCTTCGCACTGACTGCCAATCACCTTCACCACCCTCAATTCATCCCTCATAAGAAAACTAAGTGAGATGCCAAGCAGCCAATCAACTCATATATTTTTGTCTCTGCAATGCTCTTACCCTTTTGAACGCTCCACATACCCTGTCAGTAGAACTGATTATGAGCTTCATTTCTGCTGGCCCTCGCAGAGCTGTTCCTTAAGACAAAGCCTCTAAAGACTCAGCTGTGATAGCTGTGCTCTTTTTAATATGCCGCACTAGCTCTAGGCCGGGGAGGAAAAAAGACACTGGGATATTAAATAGAAAAACAATAATAAAAATAGGGGTGAAGTGCATTATTGTTAGGAATTTGGTTACCAGTAATGAAGAAAAGAGAGTCATGATTTGTTTCTCAGAATCGTTGTGAAAGAGATATATGCTCACATTCGTCACTTTCTCACATTCTAGTCTTTTCAACTCATTCCTGGCTGATTTCTGGCTCTATCTTTGCTCTTAAACAACTCTGGAGAAGGCCATCAGCAACTTCCCCATTGCTCAGAGTACTTTTTTTAAAGTGTGCATTTTACTCTTAGAAGCTGTTAAAAACAGAATTCAACTGAATAACTTTCAAAGGTCTTACTGACTTTATTCAGTGATTCATGTATTAGTCAGCATCCAATCTGTCAGATAGAAAGGAGTTCCACGGAGCTATACAAGGCAAAAGCAATTACAGGCAGAAGAGAAGGAACAAGGAAGCTGCTCTTGGCAAAACAGTGGATTGCTTATTGTAAAGTTACTTTCCTTATAGGGATGACACGTTTTTATTATCAACAGATTACCTAAGCAATGCTAATCAGGCAATTCTTGATTGACAGGTTTAACATTCCATATATGAGAGAGCTGAAACTGTAGTTAATTTAATTATCAGTTTGGTGACACTGGGCTTAGCATGAGCAACTCCATTTGGGGACTGATGTCCTATTTCAACTGAGCATATGATAATGTTCCTTCTTCTTAAAAACACCATTGGCTTTCCTGACACAACACTTATCTAGTTTCTTTCCTTTCTAAATCTGGTGGAACTTTGCAGGCTCATCCTACTCTACCCAGACATTAACTACTATAGTTTGTTATGGTCTTGTTCTAAGACCTTCCTCCTCCACTCTGCACTCTCACCTTCAATGACCACATCTGTACCCTTGGCTTTAGTGATCAATCAGATATACATTATTTTCTTTTCTTTTTATTTATTTATCAAGCCTGTATTAGCTAGAAGTTTATCCAAGAAAAAGAATTGCTAGTTAGAATAATATGGAATATTAAATTTATTACAAGGATTCGATCTCATGCAGTAATATGACTATTGCCTCTGTTATTAGTGGTAAATTTGATATCATAATGACAGGCACTTGGCAAGGAAAGATGGACATAAATGAGGGAGAACCATGACAAACTGGAGTCCATGAGATTGAGCTGAAGACAGTGTTGTTCTTTTTTCGCCACCATCATCCAGTAGGACACCCCCGAGGGGTCCCAGATTGGAGAGCGTGCAGGCCAGATTGAGGGACCCCTATCCCATGCATGAACTTTGTGCCCCGGGCCTCTACTATCTAAATAAATGAAGAGATATACATTCATGAGTTTGAAGACTGGATGTTTTATTAAACTATAGATTCACTTATCTATAAATCAAGTGCAATCTCAATCAAAATCTTAAAAGCTCTCTTTGAAGAAATTGGCAAGCAAATTTTAAAATTCGTTGGAAAAGCAAAGGATGGAGAAAAACCAAAATAATTTGAGAAAGGAGAATACAATTGTAGAAATTAAATTACTTAAATTCAAGACTAACAATAAAGCTACAAAAATCAAGAATATAATTTAAGAGAGGAATTGTAAAAATAGTACAGAGTTTCTGTATACCTTCTAATTAGTCTTACCTACTTCTTAACTCTGGTTAAACTAAGAGATTAACATTGGCACATCATTATTAACTGGGATCCAGACCTTATTTGAATTTCACCAGGTTTTTCATTCATGTCTTTTACTATTTTAGGGATAACTTTGCACTTAGTTGTCATTCCTCCTATTTTCCTCTGGTCTCTGGCAGTTGCTCAGTCTGTGTTTATTTTTCAAACTCTCCTGGAGAGGTTCAAAGGGTAATGGCAAGTCTTTTATATAATTTTTCTCAATTTGGATTTCTTTGATGTTTATATTGAGGTTATGAGTTGTTAGGTTAAATGCCCATCTTATGAGACCATATGTGGGGATACATAATGTCAAGAAAGAGAGGTTTTTTTTAGATTAGATTTTATTTTATTGTTTAAAGTATTACAAATAGTAGTACATATGTCTCCTTCCTCCCCCCCATTGCCCCTGCCCTGGCCTCCCCTACCGGCCCCCCTGCACATGCCCTCACCACCCCGCTCCGTGTCTTGCGTCCATTGGTTATGCTTATATGCATGCATACAAGAAAGACAGTTTTTTAGTGAACACTGACGTACCCCACTTTTATTATTCCCCTCAAAGTACATAATATTTTCTGTAACATAGTGCTGCTTTTATCCATTAGTTACTTGAGCCCCATTTTCTGGATTAAACTGACAA
The DNA here is from genome assembly GCA_004026665.1 of Murina feae. Lineage (NCBI taxonomy): Eukaryota > Metazoa > Chordata > Mammalia > Chiroptera > Vespertilionidae > Murina > Murina feae. The sequence continues at coordinate 3,206 of PVJC01050825.1, read as the reverse complement.
TTCATTGGATAATGCCCAAGAATTCATAACAGTCTACACCACATAATTATTGTTATTCTTAGTTCCTTTGATGCCATAAACATTATTCTTAATTCTGTCCACTGGGCATATTTCTCTCTTCCCTCTTTAGTGAAAGTACAAGCATCGGTCAATTACAATGCAGCAACTCTCTAGGTTGAATACGTGGTTGTCAGTCATTGAGCTACCATATGTAAAATATACCTCTTGTTTGACATTGTCAAATATCATGGAGAGTGGTCTATTCTCTTAAGGTTAGGAAGTGCTCTAGGGAATATAATTCAGGGACCAAAATTATGAAAGCCCTTGTTTGTGTATGCAATGTGTATCCCCAGTGGTTTCCAATGTTGATGTTCTTGATACCTTTACCATTTAAGAACAGAACTCTTTCATACATTTCCTTCCCTGTTGGAATGGTGATCTATCATAACATAGGACATAATGGATTAAAAAATACTTTATGATCTTTCACAACAGAGGTTTCAATTAAGCCTAAAAATAGGCCAAGAGGCTTTTTAAGTTGGAAACTACCTTAACATACTTTAGGTAGTTTTCTAACCCCAAATCCTAGCAGTTGCCACTGATGACAGCCTTGGTCTTTTGACAAAGGCTCCAAGTTGTAGCATGGAAAAGAAACAATTGTTCCATTTCTCAATGAAGCTCTAAAAGGACCTATTGTATCTCCAGGCTCCACTCAAATTATTTCCTGGTAACTTGGTGCATAGGAACTAATAAGATTTCCAGATGATTTCAGAAGCTAAACTTTCGATTTTGGAATTGACCAAGATAATGACGATTTATTTTTGATCGTCTTAACACTGTCTTCAGCCAACGTTGTCCAAGTTACGCATAAGATTTTCTTCATAACTAATTCTTATACTTTAGTTGTATTAATCAATCATTCTCTGGTGGTCATAATTAGTAAGTATTTGTAATTCAGTCTTAGTATGGACTTCAGATTAAGATATTGATGTTAACATGGGAAATAGGGTAGTGAAGACCTTGGGGGTTGGGTAGGGGCTGGGATCAAGGGGTTAAAGGGAAAGATAATGGGAGATTTCTGTAATGCTATCAACAATAAAAATATACAAAAAAGATATAGATATTATATTATCAATATAATCAATAATAGTACCTTTAATAGAATCCTACATAATAAAGAGTTAATATGCAAATTAACCCTCACACTCTCACAAGATAGTTGCCTACAACCAGGTCAGCAGGGGGATTAGTGAGGGATGACCACACGACTGAACAAGCAGGCTGCATGAGATTTCCAGGTTGGCAGGGGAGACAATGGGGGTGCAACTAGGCTGGCGGGGGTGGGGGTCAATTGGGGTGACCAGGCCATCAGGGGGGAACTTGAGAGCAACCAGGTCATCAGGGGTGCAGTTGAAATGACCAGGCTGGCAGAGGGCAGTAAGAGGTGACCAGGCTGGTGGAGGGGGGGGGGCATTTAGGGACGACCAGGCTGGCAGGGGAGTACAGTTGGCGGTGACGAAGCTGGCAAGGGAGGACCAGTTGGGGATAACCAGGCCAGCAAGGGGGGCAGTTAGGGATGACCAGGCAGGCAGGCAGGTGAGTTATTAGGAGTAAGTGGTCCAGGATTGTGAGAGGGATGTCCAACTGCTGGTTTAGGCCCAATCCCCTGAGGGGTCCCTATTGGAGAAGGTGCAGGCTGGGCTGAGGGGACCCCTCTCCCATGCACGAATTTCATGCACCAGGTCTCCAGTCAAATATAATTCTCTTCTCATTAGGTTGTGGCAATAAACAGGATAATTTAAATAACACTGTGGGAGTATAGCCAGTGTCCACTGGGGTCTATCTCACATGAACAAAAATTTGTTTTGCTTTCTTATAAAATAAAAATGTAAAGAAAAAAACCCTAGGTCATTGTGGCACAGTGGCTACAGCATTGGCCCAAGCACCAAAGGGCACGTACCTGGGTTTCAGGTTCATCAGTTACTGTGTCTTTCTCACATCAATGTTTGTCTCTCCCTCCCTCTGTCCCTCCCTCTCTCCTTCTCTTCTCCCATCCCTCCCACTTTTTCTAAAAATCAGTGGAAAAAATATCCTCAGGTGAGGATTAACAAAAGGAAGAACGAAAGAAAAAGAAATCATTAGCCAAATTGATCACAGAATACGAACCTCCTTTAGCTTGTTGCACAGCTTGAATTGTTAATACCCTATGACACATGTCTACTGCTTCCTTTGTGAGGTACTACTTTATCAAGTTTCTATGATTTCTCATCCTTTCTTATAGGCCATACAGAACTGTGATAAATATGCATATATAAAAAAGAAAAACCTTGCTTTTGTCTACAAACAGGGAGCAAGGAAGACAAGGATATGGACATTTTGTTTGTTATAAATAATCATTGGAAGAAAAAAGGAGCAGAAACTAATTTTATACTATCTCTTTCTAGGTCCATGTCTGTGAAGCCAACCGTGGCCCCCAATCAGTTATATTCTCTTCATATTTTGCTAGCATTTCTATCTTATATTTCCTTGCCACTTATTATATTTTATTTGGTCTTTTCCATACCAATATGTGTATATTTTTCCATACCAATATGTGTATATCTTTGGAACAAGATCAGTGTCTAATTCACGTTGTAAAGTTCTGGGTCCTGGCAAAATTCTAGATACACAGAAATGTTAAATGTGAAACTGTCATTCTCAGCCTGTGCAGAGATGGATGTTCAAAAGTGTCAATTGCAATATCTAATATAATAAAAGAGTAACATGCAAATTGACCGTTACCACCAGCCAATTGGAGTGGCTGTATGCAAATTAACCCAGCCAAGATGGAGGCCAGCAGCTATGGAGCTAGAGCACACCAGAGGCTTCTGTTGCAACTGCCTGCCTAGGCTGGCTGAGCCTCTGCTCACAGCCATGCCCACAAGCCAAGCCATGTCTCCCAGCCAATCAGAGCGGCTGTATGCAAATTAACCCAGCCAAGATGGAGGCTGGCAGGGCGGCTCTGCACTGGGAGCCTCCACAGCCAGCATAGCTGTGCCAGGTGTGTCAGCTCAGTGTGTGGGGGGGGTCCAGCCTGGGTCCTCCTCAGGGCATCCAGGAGCGCCTGCCCTGGGTCCACTGCCTGGCTCCACCCCCTGGGGGCCTCCACCAGGCGTGTGGAGAGTGGGTCCTCCACAGGGCTTGCAGGAGCAGCCATCCTGGGTCCA
>PVJC01050824.1:0-11688 GCA_004026665.1 Murina feae | reverse complement strand
TATCGTTCAGAATTGAGGGTCGGATAAAGACCTTCACAGACAAGAAAAAGCTAAAAGAGTTCATCACCACCCAACCAGTATTATATGAAATGCTGAAAGGTATCCTTTGAGAATGAGGAAGAAGAAAAAGGAAAGTAAAAATTATGAACAACAAATAATTATCAACGAGTGAATCTAAGAATCAAGTGAATAAAAAATCTGATGAACAGAATAAACTGGTGAATAGAATAGAATCAGAGGCATAGAAAGGGAGTGGACTGACAATTTTCAGGGGTTAAGGGTGTTGGGGATGCGTGAAGAGACTGGACAATAATTGTACACCTATGGATGAGGACAATGGGGGGGGCAAGGTCAGAGGTTGAGGTGGGAATTGGGAGGAGGGGAGCTATGGGGGGAAAAAGAGGAACAACTGTAATAATCTGAACAATAAAGATAAATTAAAAAAAAAAAAGTCTCCCTAATAACAACTCAATTCATTGGAGGGAGAGTTCTGGCTATTCCTAAACAAAGCACATTGTATCATTTGCTTTCCCACTTGGATAATTTGGAAATGATAACATTTGAGTACGTAATCCTCAAGAAGAACATATAGCCTGTGATTTACTTTTTCTCTGTAAATTAAGGGAAGGTTCCATCCTCACAGGTTGCTTGGTGACATCATTGGTGACACCAGCCACAAGTGGTTACTTGGTGCACTCCCCAGATGTGCCAAGTTCATTTTCTTCACCCATATCATCTGCATCAGCCACCTATGCCAGGTGCCAGCCTGCTGCCTTCCCATGTCCCTGGAAGCACCAAATGCTATAGGACTTAATGAGCACACAGCTGCATTTAATGAAAAAGTTCCCATTGAAATTGGATTTAAAAGTTTTATGATGTTTTGCAAAAGGCAAGTCTATAAGCTTTGCAAAAAAAAAATTTCTGTCTCAAATATTTAGTATAATAATTTTCTATTTCAAAAGCAAAAAACAATCTATCTTGTTTAAGTTGCTGCTGACTGCCTCCCCATCCTCAGCTCCCAGCTCCAATCTTTTCCATTCATCTTGGTGACCACGTGTATGGGATAAAATAATGCTGGATTGTGACACAATATCTGTCACCATGTTAAAGATGGAAGCTGATTGATAACATTGCAACTGTAGTGAGTTTTCCTTTTCATACAGGCATAGTTCTGCTCTCTCCCTCCTTTCTTCCCACTCTCACCTTTCCTCCTCCCCCCCCCCCCCCCCCCCCCCCCCCCCCCCCCCCCCCCCCGCCACTTCCATTTCTGTCACTTCTCTCTTTTTTCACTGACTCAGACAAACAAACCCACCAAAACACATTGCTTTTGATATTGTCTTTGACCCAAGGTCACAGAGAAAAAGAGTCAAAATGAAAATAGAAATCAAATCAGATCCATAAGCGGATGCCAGAGGGGACAATACAATAAAGAACAAAGTGAATGGTCCAAGCATCTCATTTTCTCCACAAAATGACTTCCAGCTTGAACAATGGTTTGCTCTCAAGGTCTTTGTTTTCCAATAACACCAGCAATGAGGAAAATTGCTTCAAGTGATGAACTGTCCTTGCTGGGAGTGAGAAAGAGGCAGTTGCCCGGGCAGGGAGGGTATTCTTGAGTGCTGCAGTTGGTCAAACAGCCAAGCACGTTCACTTGAGTGAGTCAGGCCAAGTTCACACAGGTTCATGTCCAGAGGAGCAAGGCTGAAGAAACCAGATTTCTCCAGCTTTGCTTCTGAGCACCTTCCCTGCACCGCATGCTTGTGAGCTCTCCCGCAGGCTGCAGGCTCCAGAAACCTTGTTCAGGGGTGAGGGCTGGGTCTCAGCCAGCTGCAGAGCAGAGAGGTGAGAACAAGGAGTGTGCACAGGAGTGGACCCCTGGAATGAGCAGCAGCTGCATGCCACCCCCATGGAGCAGCCCCCCATTTGTAAAATCCCACGCTTTTGATGTCTATTGACAGAAAATTGCCTATGAAATTGCAAGAGAGTAAGTTTATCTCATGTTCCTGATAACAGGAAAGCAGTATATTGCAGTCTATGACTTTCAGAGTGACAGCCATTGAAACTCATCCTGTTAATGCAATTGATAGCTAGGAAAGGTAGAAAATATATATTCAGGTCACTGGGAATTTATGAATTTATTTTAGAAGGAGAGTGAGAGCGAGAGCGAGAGAGAAGGAGCCTGAAATTCACATCTAAGTAGAGAAGTTCCAGAATGCAAGTTCTTCTAGTGTTAACCTAGCATTTCATGGCTTGTCCTGTGGCCTTTCAGAGTGAGAAGGGATTTTAGTAGGCCACACAACAAAAACATATTCTTTGAAGACTCTCAATGTTTTTCCATCCCAACTCTAGTCCCTCTAACCTCACAATTCATCCACTAAATGAAAGAGGTCACATATGTGTTTTCTGGTTCTGGTTTTCTTCTCCTTAACAAAACTCATTGACCAGTCCGTCCAAGTGGTTCCCAGTTCCCATGCTTTGCAGACTCTAGCTTATTCCTGTCATTGGAGACATAAAAAAACAAAAAAGGAAATGTGACTTTGCCACTTCCAAAGGATTTGATGCTTTGATGCATTTGATAGAGATACAAGTAGTTTTAGCTCAAGGTGTGGCACAGGTAGAACGTGTGGGGTGACACATTCCTCTTCACTCAACTCTGAGCTTCATGAAAATACAAACAACAGCCCTGACTCTAACAAGCTCATCCATTTTGCTGAGCTTCAGAAAGAACAAGTCAGGAAACAGCTGATGGCGGGTAAAGCATTGACACTTGATTTTAAAATCTAAGCTGAATAATTTCCAGAAAATTATTCACCCACACACACAGAGTGTTTTGCACACAGAGGGGAAGATGAGATGACTGGCTTCAAATGACTCTCAAACCCTCTCGTAACTAGCTCACCCTTATTAACTTTGCATATGGACCTGCCTCGTAGAACTCAGGTCATATTTGACATTTAGTCAATAACGCCAAAATCGTGAACCTGTTCAGGATCTATAATTGCTACTGCTCTAACAAAACAAAAAAATTGAGTCGGCTTTCTCAGAACACTTTCCAAGAGGAGCACTTGGACTCTGGACGCTGTGATGTCACCATGACGGGCTGAAGGAGCATAAAGTGTGACAAGCTGAGCAATTCAAGTTACTAATAAAATATAAATAATTGTGTTTGTAAATAAATGTGATCATGATCTTTTAAAATATAAGGATTAATGAAAATTATGATGACGAGAGAGAAAGAGAGAGACACATATAGTTGCGTCTAATGAAATCAAGGCAGATATTTCATCTCAGCACCTATTGACATGCGTGTCATTGCTGGGTAGAGGTCTCTAACGTGGCACTTGTCATATGTGCTTTATGTGACTAGAGGAGCTATCTCAAGGAGTAGATCTATTGTTTTCATGACCTTATTAAGTGTTGTATTGATATATTTGATCTTATCCCCAGAACTTTGCATAGCAATGCTCCCAGTTATATGCCATGTTCTTTCATAGCAATGACATAAAATGGGTATGAATTCAGCTGGCAACAGAGATGAGCTGATTTTCCATTGTGTGCCAACATGATTACTCTTGTGACAGCTCCCCTAAGGAAAGAATATTGAGGAAGATTTGCCCAGAAAGCCTCCAGTCTCCCAGACTTCTTACATCTACATCAAGCCAGATAAATAGAAAGCCAAATGCCTGACCCAGATGCCAAGACCCTTTGAGCATTGCCTTTACTGGATCACTTTGGTATGATGTCACCAAACTATAAATAGTCTTCTGAGGCTTGCTTTTACATCTATTGTTGGCCCACCAACCAAAGAGGAACATGTTATATTCTGTAGTGTCCTCTTTATGACAATATTGGGAGTAATTTCTTTCTTGTCTTAGCACCGAGAGTGGCTATGCTTCTCTTGAGCGATGGTCTATTTGTGCTTTTATCTCACAAATATTGGACGATGAATAACGGAGCACATTTTGCCATAGCTAGAAATGTGTTTTCCTTCCTGCTATCTGGAAATGCATCCCCCAGTGTCCTGGAGCTTTCTAAAAGATATTTTCTGTTTTGTATTTTCTTTTCATGATCATATTTTTAAAATGATATAAGTCTATTTTAGGACAGGGATTGGTATACTTTATTTATAAAAGGGCTAGAGAGTAAATATTTTAGACTTTGTGGGCCACACACATCTCTGTCATATATTCTTTTTACTTTTTTCAACCATTTAAAGTTGTGAAAAACATTTTTAACATATGGACCTTATAAAAATAGGTGTCTAACAGATTTGGCCCACAAGCCATCATTACTGACCCCTACTGCAGAATCACTAGATGACATCTTTTGAAAAATGCCCTGCGATTGCAGGGTCTGTTTATACTGTTTGTGTTGGCACCACATCCTACTGACATGAAGTGGTGAGAAAATAAAGAAGGCTAACATTACCTGTAAATGACACGTTTGGTCTACATCAGCGGTTCTCAACCTGTGGGTCGCAACCCCTTTGGCGGTCAAATGACCCTTTCACAGGGGTCGCCTAAGACCATCCTGCATATCAGATATTTACATTATGATTCATAACAGTAGCAACATTACAGTTATGAAGTAGCAACAAAATAATTTTATGTTGGGGGTCACAACATGAGGAATTGTATTTAAAGGGCCAGAAGGTTGAGAACCACTGGTCTATGTGAAGGTCAAATGTGTTAAAACAACTCTACAAATGAAGATTTTAAGTCATTCAGAAGAGGTTGAGAGAATTAGAGTCAGCACACAGCCCACAGGCATGGCAGAACCAATCCAGCTCACATTAATGTGAGTTTGTTCCATATGGAGTGGGGTTCTGTTCTATAGTCACATTCTAAAAGGCAATTTTGTTTCAGCAAAGCATCAGCATGTGTCATGTTAAATGAATGCAGTAGCCTCTCCTGATCAGGACTGACTGGGCAGGAGCCTATGACAGGCGCAACGAGTCCGGGATGAGCAGGAGTGGCAGGTAGCGTTAGACTGCGGTTTCAGCCCAATCCCCACAGGTCATGTCGAGGGACCCCATTCCTACATGAATTCGTGCACCAGGCCTCTAGTATTAAATGATTAGGGTTAGTTTGAAATCCATTGGCTTTGTATTGGTGTTTATGTTTAACTTGTTAGCTGTGTAAGAACAATGCAGATACTGCAACCCTACTCCTTGGTTCAAAACCCAGTTCTGCCCTTCCCTACATAGGTGCCCACATATAAATTACTTAAGATTAATGAACTATATATGTGATTCATTAGACTGGATCATCCCACCATCTCATACACCTTGTTCATTTATTCATATTTAAATAAGAAAAAAATAAAATTAATTTGAAAACAGAAGGAAGGAGATCAAGAGAAAATTGTATGTTTAAAAGGCTAAGAAAAACTAGAGTGGTTTTGTAAAAACTAGAGTAAGATATGCATTTTATCCTCTTTCCCCAGTTCTAATTTTTTCAAGCCTTGTTCTCCCCCTCATCCCCCTCCTCCTTCTTTTGCACAGTTTTTTTTTTGGTCCTTTAACATCTCTGTCTTTGCCCTGTAACTGGTGTGTTTTAATTTTTAAATTTACTTTTAAGTAATAAAAATAAAGCATCCTTATGGTAACAAATCAAGAGTTCAGATAGATTTCCCCATCCTAATTGCTCTAGAGGGAACAACTATGAATATTTTCTTATGTTTGCTTCCAGAAAGCATTGCATTTTGCTCCAATGCAAAAATACTATATTTTGCATTTCAAAATTTCCATAAACGCCCTGACCAGTTTGGCTCAGTGGATAGAGTGTCGGCCTGTGGACTCAAGGGTCCCAGGTTCGATTCCAGTCAAGGGCATGTACCATGGATGCAGGCATATTCCTAGTAGGGGGTATGCAGGAGGCAGCTGATAGATGTTTCTCTCTCATTGATGTTTTTCACTCTATCCCTCTCCCTTCCTCTCTGTAAAAACTAAATAGAATATATATTTTTTAAAAATTGCCATACATCTTTCAAGAAACAAAGGGGATTACCATTAAAATGTAGCAATTATTGGTGTGACCCAGAGGGATAGAGAACACTGATAATTACTTCCTGCAAGGCTCTTATAGAGTCAAGAGAGTTTGGGCACTCCAGAAGAACATATCTTTACTTATTGCCCAAGAGTTAAATGAGCTTGTGTTCCGAAGGGTGGGAGAAAGGAAAGGCGAGATGCTATAAAGCTAGAAAAGGAGGCAAGAGGCAGATCTCTAGTAATTCTGAATTTATGCTTTTTTTATTTTATCCAAAAGACACTGGATGGCCAATATAGAATTTTCAGCAGGGAAAGGAGACAATTAGGACTGCAAATGGAGAAGGTAAACTCCAGAAGCTGAGAGGTCAGTTTGGAGCCTTTTGCAGGATGTGAGTGATAAGTGATGAGATGTGTTGTAGTCATGAATCACAAGCCCCACCTCTAGAATTTCTGATTCTTGGGATCTGGTACGAAGCCTGCAAATTTGTATTTCTAACAAGCTTCAGAGAATGTGGATGCTACTGGCTCAGGGACCACTCTTTGAGCCACATTGGGTTAGAGCAATGGTAGAAAACAAAAAGCAGGTTTGGATGGCAGATAGATGAAACAAGAGGGGATGCATGAAATGGGAAGAGTCAGTGCTGAGGGCCATATCTTCCTGTAACATGCAGTTACTGAGGCAGGGAACCAAGGAGAAGGAGTGCTTGCCAAAGACAAGGTCATGCTGCCTTGGGAACTGTTGGTATTGGGGTGATTATAATGTATGAAGGGGGAATTCCAGGGAAGGCAGATAATTGTGTTCATAGGTGAGAATAGATGTCTAGACTATCATAAAATTAAAGTCGTGTGTGTGTGTGTGTGTGTGTGTGTGTGTAAAAGAAGAAATAAAAACTCTTCTTTTGTGTAAAAACTCTTCTTTTGTAAAACTTTTTTTCGGGGGGATCCAACCCATGTGTATTAGTTTTTCTATTACTGCATAGCAAATCATCACAGATTTAAGGGCTAAAAGCAACACACAGTTATTAAGGGACAAGTGTGCGGCTTAGAAGTCCAACACCGCATGTGTGGGTTCTCCGCTGAGAGACTCACAAAGCCAAAATCCGGTTATCAGCCAGGATGAGTAATTTTCTGGGAGTTCGATGGGAAATGACTTCCAAGCTCCTTCTTGCTGTTGGCAGATGTCAGGTGTTCGTGGCTGTTTTACTAAGTTTCCTCTCTCCTTGCTGACTGACAGGCGGGGCTGCTCTCAGCTCCTAGAAGACGACGATATCCCTTCCTTGTCATCTAGCCCCCTCTATTGTTTGGCCAGAAATTATGATTCAGACTTTCCCTGCTTCTCATTACTGACTTATTCATTCAGCCAGAGAAAGCATTCTGCTTTTAAAGAGCTCTGTGACCAGACCAGGCTCAGCCATATAATCTTCCTATTTTACAGTTAACTGGTCAACCATGCCATGCAACAGTCCCTCATCACAGAGTGCAATCCATCAAGTTCATACAGGGTGTGTGCATATGGAAGCAGGAAATTTGGGGGCCACCCTGGAAATCCTTCAACTCTGCCACGGGAGACCCTGCCACAGTCAACTCCACGCCAGGGCACACCACTGCACTCCTCTGAAGACACAATTGGATCTTCTGAGGCATGCTTGGTTATTATGTTGGAAGTCTTTAGAGTGTAAAACCAATAGACAATTTTGTATTCCCTTTTTGTGTTATTTTTTAAATATATGTTCTAACCTTGCATCTTTTGTACTTTTGTAACAGCTTCTATAGCAGATAGATTTTTCCTATTAGCTGAGCAGAATACAAATGCAGACAAAACAGAAAATACCTCCTTAGATATATTCTAAGCTCTGTGAAAAAAGAAAAGTCCAGTGACACCGGAGTCCTTTTTAGCTTGTAGCACTAAAATTGAGTTTTTATATTCATTGTAAGGGTTGGCCACGGGGAAATTCATTACACAACAGAGCTAGATGGCTGGGATGAGAGGGCCTGCCCTCATATCCTCTACCTTAGAGCAATAGAGGTCAGCTCATGACTTTTTCAAGAGAAATAGAAAATATAGAACGGTTGCTTATTTCAGAATTTTCGTTTCACAGGGCACTAGATTCTTTGAACACAGAGGTTATTAAAATAGCTATTTATTGAAAAGTTTGATATTTAGAAAAACAACCGATAATGCAATATACATTATTTCTATGTATTAATATTCACTGTATCTGTTTTATGCATTCATATACATTCACTTAAAACCATTTTTATTTTGGGCCTTAAAACTTCGATGTTTTTATTTCTCACTGATTTCCATGTTTCTTGTTTATTCTGCATCAAAAGCTTCTCTCAAGTTTGAGAAATTAGACATGCTGTCTTGAGTTACTCTGTCAAGAATATTGTGGCTATGACTCAGAGAAGAACTGTATTACTGAGCATAATAATGGGAAATGAATACATTTAAAAAAATAGAATGGAAACCAGAACATAGTTACTAATAGTATTGAAAAAATAATTTTAAGAACTGCTCCATTATTTAGTGCTAAGGGGCATAAAAATATTTTGGCAGATCTGTACTCACTTGATTTTCATAGCTACACTGTGAGTAATTATGGATGCCCATTTCACAAGAGATAAAAGGAACTCTCTTTTTATGATTCTTTTGTGTTAATTTAGTAATTTTTAATCTTCTCTCTCTCTCTCTCTCTCTCTCTCTCTCTCTCTCTCTCTCTCATATTAGTTAGAGAGAAAGAGACACATTTATTTCAAGGAATTGGCTTACACAACTGTGGAGGCAAGTCCAAAAGCTACAGGGTAGGTTGCAGAGTGGAGATCCGGTAAAGGGCCAAAGTTCAAGTCGCAAGGTAGTTTGCTAACAGAATTCCCTTTTCCTCCAAGGCAATCAGTCTTTTCCTAAATACCTGTAATTGATTACATGAACCTCTCTCACATTATGGAAGGGAGTCTGCTTTACTCATAGTCTACTGATTTGAATGCAATTCCATTTTAAAGAGCCTTCCAAGAAATGTCTAGAATCATGTTTGACCAATCGCAATAGATGGACAGGATCTGTCTACCTAGTGTAGATAAAGAACTATAATAACACATGTAGAAGTTGCATTTACTTGTTTAATTTGGGAATTTAACATGAAAATGAATGATTTTATTTTTTACTTATTTTTTGCTCATTTTATTTATTTATGTTTTGTATTTTTTATTGTTGCCCTATTATATATATCTCCCATTTCCCCCTCTTTGTCCCATTTCACTTCACTCCAATCCCCTGTCCCATCTTCTCCACATGAATGGATTATTTTAAAGAAGGATTAAATGCACACTGTGGGAACATGGAAGGAGGCCTTGATGCATGCCCTAAAAGTATGTTTATCCATTTTTGTTTGCTCTGAATTCACCAACTACTTACTGAACTATCTTCTGGGTATTCCTTCCTGCTCTTCTTGATAAATACACGAGGCTATTCCTTTCTCTTTATCAGAGCCTTATAACTACTTGTGGATGATTCATTGTCTTTGCTTAGGCACTTATTCAAAATTCTCTGTGAGCAGAGGCTATAAATATGCTATTTTGGAGGTTCTGCTCTCCTTTAGCCTCCTCAGTGGGACCGTGCAAGGACTACTTCCTCTGTCTGTTTTCTTGGAGCTGAGTTTCCCTCAGAGAACTTAAGCCCTATGTGCTCTCTATCTCTTTCACTGTGTACCACAATGACAGGTGGGGCTAAATTTTGCTAGTTTCAGTGGGATGACTAGTTTTCGAGTAGGAACCAAGTTGTTCCTCCTTACATAGAAAAACAGCAATCATGGCACAGTGTGGCTAAATATTTATAAATATTTTCTTCAATGTACTTCAGGGTTTTATTTTTTAACATAACATTTGCATAGTCATTTGGATTAAATTTTCATGTATTTATATGTACATACCTTTCCTGGTCTCATAGTTTATTAGAGGCCCAGTGCACAAAATGCGTGCATGGGTAGGGTCGCTAGGGCGATCAGGGCCAATTGGGGCCTTCTGGCTGCCAGCTGGGGCCTCCCTCATGAGATGCTGGCTTCTGGCCAAGTCTTCCTATGTTCCGCATCACCCCCTGGTGGTCAGTGCACATCATAGCAAGCGATCAAATTCCCGGTCTCCCGATGGAATGCCTGAGGGGACACTTTGCATATTAGCCTTTCATATATATATAGGTAGATGGCTCCTTCATTACTTTATTTAAAAGAAGTGGTTTGTTACTTGTTAGGCACTATGCTTCATGTAGGAATACAGCAGTGAACCTGATAGACCAAAAATTTTCCTTTTTCTACACATCTTACTATCTAGTATAGCCAGTGACCAGAACACTGGAATGACGGGTCGCTATGACTCCCACTGTCACAGGCCAACCAGTCCAGTGAGGGCTGAGGCTGGTGGCCAACCTCATGTGGCCCCTCCCCTGCCTGGCCAGCTCCCCCAATAGGTTTCAATCACTGGGCAGGCTGAGGGCCCCCACCTGTGCACGAATTCATGCACTGGGCCTCTAGTGTGTGTGTGTATGTGTATCTTAACTAATAAAAGCATAATATTGAAATTAACCGTTTCTCTGGGATGGGGTAAGCCACGCCCACCAGCCAATCAGAGCGGCTGTATGCAAATTAGCCCAGGCAAGATGGAGGCCGGGAGACACGAAGAGAGCAGCGGGTGAGTCATGGGAACCAGCGGGCACCAGAGTGGGCTGGGCGGGTGGTGGCGGGTCCAAGGTGTGCAGGGATCTGGCCTATGGGGTGGAAAGGCCCCACACCCCAGCGCTGTGAGCTCCGCTTCAGCTGCAGCCTCTGGGGAAGGAGGCCCATGGGGACTTGGCCTGTGGGGCGGAAAGGCCCCGCGCCCCAGCGGCTCTGAGCTCTGCTTTGGCTCAGAGCCACTGGAGAAGGAGGAGATGGGGACTTGGCCTACGAGGTAGAAAGGCCCTGCACCCCAGCGGCTCTGAGCTCCGCTTCGGCTCAGAGCCGCTGGGGAAGGAGGCCCATGGGGACTTGGCCTGCGGGGCGGAAAGGCCCCCCCCTCTCCCCGCCACTTGGCTGGTGCTGCTCCCACTTGGGAAGGAGGCGCCAGGGACCCGGCCTGGGGGGGAGGGCAGTTGTGAGGGACCCAGGCCTGAAGAGGATGATAGTTGGGGGGGACCAGGCTTGCCTGGGTGGAAAGTTGGGGTGACCAGGCTGGCAGAGGAGGGCTGTTGGTGGCAATCCAGGCCTGCAGGGGTGGCCAGTTGGGGGGGACCCAGGCCTGTAGGTGAGGGCAGTTGGAATGGACCCAGGCCTACAGGGGAGGGCAGCTGTGGGGGGCGGGGAGACCCAGGCCTGCAGAGGAAAGCAGTTGTGAGGGACCCAGGACTGCAAGGGAGGGCAGTTGGGGGAACCAGACTGGCAGAGGAGGGCTGTTGGTGGGGATCCAGGCCTGCAGGGGAGGACAGTTGGGGGGGACCCAGGCCTGTAGGTGAGGGCAGTTGGGATGGACCCAGACCTGCTGGGGAGGGCAGTTGTGGGGGACTCAGGCCTGCAGAGGAGGGGAGGACAGTTGGGGGATGCCATCCTGGTACGGAGAGGGCAGTTAGGGTCAATCAGGCCCACACAGGACCAGTTAGGCGTTTATCAGGCTGCCAGGGGAGTGGTTAGGGGCAATCAGCATTTGAGAGGTCGGGAGCCAGCAGTCCTGGA
>PVJC01050823.1:0-11680 GCA_004026665.1 Murina feae | reverse complement strand
CTTTTGATGTTGAGTTTGGAAAAAAAAAAAAAAAGTCTTGTCCCTGTTTATTTTGTTTACATTTGCCATAAAGGCAGATTGTCAAAACAGAACCATTAAATATATGTGGGTGCATGGTCTTATCCTCGTCAGGTCCCAATTCAACCCACCCACATTGTTTATACAGACTGGTGTTTAAAGTTGGAAGATGGTTGTGTATACCCAGGGCAGACAGATGAACTGTGTAGAGAGAGAAAATGTATACAAGGAACCACATTTCAATGTACACACTGAAAAACACACATTAGACATGACTGTTGCTTGGAAGACCAGGGCTGAAAATGGGAAGCAGAAAATACTAGGTGAATGGAAACCTGTCAACATTTCCCCCTACACTTAATAGTTTTATTATCTCCCCAGAGCCTGTTAAAAGAGTTTAGATGATCTGAGACAGCTTGTGGCCTGCTCCTGGTTGGTCACAGTTGGAATATTCACTTAACTCAGAATCCCAGACTGCATGCCACCCAGACAGACATAAGATTATGCATGTTGACATTAACATGTGGATGGATTGATTGGCTACACAGAGAGGTGGATGGACCTTCATTTCTTCATTCTTAGATCCCTAGGAAGTTAGAAACAATCCCAGAGATTCTCTCCCATTTTGCAAAAGGGAGAACAACTGAGACTCAGAGAAGCTCAAAATAGCTTGTGTACGGTCCAACCATGGAACACCCTGGGACCCAGATCATCTGCTTCCTAGTTTATGCTAATATTCTTCCATGATCCACCCACTGGCTCATTTGCCATCAGGGAATTCCATGTTTTCCCTCACAAATGATTTTGCAAGTTAACTTGAGCTTACTACTTTAACACAAAGATGTTACACAAAAATATATAGCATACAAAAAGAAAATTTTAGAACTACGGCACATATCTCCTTAGATTATGTTGAGCATAGCGTATGTTAGGCATAGTGCACACTTTTCTCAACGGTTTCAAATTCTCAGCCTCTCAGAAGCATCTGACAGCAGTGACAGCCCACTGTTTGAAACATTCCTAGGCATTCGAAACACCAAATTCTTCAGTTTTCTTCCTACGTCTGAATCATTTTCTTCTCAGTTTCCTTAACCTACTCTTGTTCTTTATCGTACCACTGAAATATCACAGAAATTCTTCTTTTTTCCTTGCTCTAAATCAAAATGATTCTATTTTCATATTCTCAATGATTTTCTTGCAGATGGCAGATGACGCCTGATTTGACATCTCTGCACCCATTTCCCCTGGGAGAATAAAACATTCTGGCTTGTTAAGGACCAGGCCAGAGCGCCCAGAGGCCTCAAAACACACCCCTAGATCCTGGTCTGACAAACATATTACAAGACAAGAAATCCACAAAACAATGTTCCTTGTGAACATAGGTGCAAACATTTCAGGCAAAGTTTAGGAAATGGAATCTAATGATATAATAAAAGTAATATGTCATGGTCATGTTTTTTTATGCAGGGTTGATTTAACATTTACATAGTCATTTCAATCAATACAGAATCAGTGTTTGGTAAAATTTACCATCTAGTCACAAAAGCTTAGGCAAATTAGGAATAAAAGAAACCCTCAATGTGGTAAAACACATCTACAAAAACCCTATTGCAAACATCATACTCAGTCATGAAAGACTAAATAAACACTTTCCTCCTGACATCAGGAACAACCAGAGACATCTCTGTTCAACATTGTACTGGAGATCCTAGACTGTGCAATTAGGCAAGAAACAGAAACAAAGGGCATCCAGGTGAAAAATTAAAAAAATGAAATTGTCCTTTTGTCACAGATGACATGATCATCTATGTACAAAATTCAGTGGAATCTATAAACAAGGTATTAGAACTAAGAAGTGAGTTTATCAAAGTTGCAAATCATCTGTCTTTCTATACCTAGCTAGCAATGCACAATTAGAAATTAAAGTTCAAATCCACATTTATAAGAACAGGCTAATATGCAAACCGACTAAATGGTGGAACAACCTGCCACTATGAGGCGCACTGACCATCACAGGGCAGATGCTCAACACAGGAGCTGCCCCCTGGGGGTCAGTGCGCTCCCACAGGGGGAGCGCTGCTCAGCCAGAAGCCAGGCTCACAGTTGGCAACCTCAGCGGCAGTGGCTGGAGCCTCTCCTGCCTCCACTGCAGCACTAAGAATGTCTGACTGAAGGCTTAGGCCTGCTACTCACAGGGAGCGGACCTTAGTCTTCAGTTGGGAATCCCCCGAGGGCTCCTGAACTGTGAGAGGGCTCAGTCTGGTCTGAGGAACCCCCGAGTGCACGAATCTCGTGCACTGGGCCTCTAGTAAAAATATAAGTACTTAAGAAAAAACCCGACAAAACGTGAAAGAATGGCACACTGAAAACTATAATATTTTGCATAATAAAGACCTACATAAGTGGAGAGGTATATCTTATTAGAAGACTCAATAGTGCTAAGAAGTAATACTTCTAAAATACAGATATAATATAGATCAACTATGATTTTAAAAAAGTCCTGACTCATGTTCTTACAAGCAGCTCCTACTCTTACCTTTTCGAGCTGCGATGTGATGTCATCAGTCACCCAGTTTAGAACCTCAGGGTCCTCATCATCTAAACCCACCCCTTTTTTTCTAACCTCTGATAGTTTTAAGATCTATTGATTGAGTCCCACAAATTAAATTTATTTTTATTACCCTGATTCAGAACCTAATTTTCTCTTACTTGGATAGTTGAAGTGGTCTCCTAACTGGATTCCCTATTTTTATTACTGGCCTTCAAAATTATATTGATTGCTTTTAAAGCACTTTTCCTAAAGTAGAGCTTTGATTATATCAGTTGCCTATTGGAAAATGATGGCTTTCCACGACCTATAAAATTAATTCCAAACTTCTATCATCCTCCTGACCAATTGGCATGACTACCTTAATTTCTATACACTTCTAATTCAGAACCCACCTTGTACTTAAAAACATTCCTCTTCTTTGCTTTTTTTGTTATCTTTATGCTTATGTTCACTCTTTCCCATTGACCTACATTCTACTCCTCTTTCCTTGAACAATTTCAGTATTTCATTAGGGAGAAAGGTGGGTATCAACCAGTTGTTGCCCTATCATCACAGACTGAGAGAAAGTATTCATACTGCACATATCTGACAAAGGCCGTGTTTGTATCCAGAACTTTTAAACTGAGCATCTCACTATAAAAAAAATGGCTAAAAAATTTCATTCATCAAAAAATATGTACAAATGGCCAATAATTGCATAAAATATGCTCAATATTATTAAACTGCAAGACAATGCATATTATTTCCCAAATAGAATAGCTAAAATGAAAACTGATAACCTCAAGTGTTGGTGAGGCTATAGAGCAACTTAAGCTCTCAGACATTGCTGGTGGGAATGTAAAATGATACAATAACTTGGGGAAATAGTTTGGCAGCTTCTCATTAAGTTAAACATAGACTTAACAGATGGCCCAGTCATCCCACTCGGAGCTATTTTACTCAAAATAAATAAAAACATGGTGTCCTTACTGGAACTTGTACCTAAATATTCATAGCAGCTTTATATACAATAGCCCCAAACCAAAACCAACTCAAATATCCATCAAATAGTGAATGGGTAAACCCATTATAATATATTTTTAAAATGGAATTCAGCTAAACATTAAATGAATGAACTATTGGTCTGTACAACAGCATGGATAAATCTTAAAAATATGATGCTAGCTAAAAGAAACCATATACAAAAGGCACATTTGGTATGACCACATTTCTATAACAGAAAGTCATAACTATACATCAGTCATAACTAATGTATAATGGAAGAAATAGATCTGCAGTTACCTGGGCCTGGGAGTGGCTGGAACTAACTACAAATGAACAAGAGGGAACATTCTGGGCTGATGGAATTATTCTACATCTTTTTTTGGGATGATAGTTATGTGAGAGTATACATTTGTCAAAGCTCATTGAGCTGTACACTTAAAATGGGTGCATTTTATTGTATATAAATTACACCTCAATAAAATTAGTAAGTAAAAATAGCTTAATTTATAGCATTTGCCTCTAGAGGACCCTTTAGGTCCTCAGACACTATTTTAAATAAACTAGAAAAGTACGTATTACATAATTTCCTAGTCCTGAAGAGACACATGGCTAGTAGCATGTATTCAAGCCAGACTCCTGGCATTTAAGGGCTCTGCCATTGAATGACTTTTGCAAATTATTGAGCTTCCCTGTGCCCTAGTTTTCTCCTTTGTTAAATATAGGGATAAGAACACTATCTGCCTCATTAGTAGTCATAAGGATTAAATGTATTAACATATGCAAAATACTTATACGATGTTTGGTATATAGTAAGCTCTAGCTCTGTTATTTTTTCCTTTTGTGGAGGACTCCTCTCAAAATGTTTGTATATTCTGACTTCAGTTTGAGCACCGTTTTGTTGTTTTCTTCCTTGTTTTTTGGTCGGGCAGTATTACTTTATTTTTTAAATTTATACTTATTGCTGAAAGCATTATAAAGATGTCACCTTTGTTTTTTCCCCCCATTGGCCCCCTCCTCCCCACACGCACCCCTCCCAGGCCTTCACCATGCTCAACATCACTAATCATCAGAGAGATTTCAATTAGAACAATAATGAGGTACCACCTCACACCTGTCATCAATAAGTCACTGAGCATTGTTATCTTTTGCACTGTTCATTTGATTATACAACAGTTGAAGGCAAGGGACATGTCAACCACAGCCTTTGGGACAGCTGGTTGAAATTTTATAATTACACTAGAGGCCCTGTGCACAAACTTTGTGCAGGGGGAGGGGGGCCGGGGAGGGAGTCCCTCAGCCTGGCCTGCTCCCTCTTGCAATCCAGGACCCCTTGGGATCCCTCTCACAATCTGGGACCACTGGCTCCTTATCACTTGCCTGCCTGCCTGCCTGATTGCCCCTAACCCCTCTGCCTGCTTGCCTAATCTCCCTTAACCACTCTTCTTAGCTGCCTGATTGCCCCTAACTGCCTCTGCCTCAGCCTCCGCCATGGTGGCTTTGTCCGGAAGGACGTCCAGAATGACATCCGGAAGGTCCTTTGGTGTCCAGTCTAATTAGCATATTACACTTTTAATATTATAGATGCTACTATTCCACGTGAACACTTACCATTTAATCTTCAAAACAACCTGGCAAGACAGGCATTATTATTATTCCATTTAAGAAGTGAGGATGCCAGGATCAGAGAGGTTAGATGACTTGTCGAAGGCCACATGACTGGGGAGGGAGACTAAATTTTAATGCTCTCTCAGGGCTTTGTGTGTTTGTTTTTTTAAAAAAAATATATTTTATCGATTTTTTACAGAGAGGAAGGGAGCAGGTCAGAGAGTCAGAAACATCAATGAGAGAGAAACATTGATCAGCTGCCTTGTGCACACCCCCTACTGGGGATGTGCCCACAACCAAGGTACATGTCCTTGACCGGAATCGAACCTGGGACCTTTCAGTCCGCAGGCCGACGCTCTATCCACTGAGCCAAACCCGTCAGGGCAGGGCTTTGTGGTTTTATATGACCATTTGCTTCTATGTCAAGAAGCCTGATACGGCTTTATTTTGTGTTCTCTTGGGTCTGATTTTTATGATTTTTTTCTCTCTAGCTCCTTTTTTTATGCCAGGCTTTTCACACTGTCCATGTACCTGAAACTAATAGACTCTCCCATTGCCCCCTTCCTACATCTCATCACTTCCATTTTATGACAACTGTCGAGGGCCAAGATATTATGTAATCCACTTTGCTTGAATTTTACCTAAAACAACAGTAAATAGTCCTGGCAGAGGGCAAAGGGAGTTTTCCTCTCTATAAGATTTTATAATTCTAGGGCAGGAACTTTTCTGTAAACTCAAAAAAAAAATTGAGATATAACAGAGTCGTGTGCCCACATCATAGAGGCACAGCTCCATGAATTTTTACAAAGTAAATATCCACGCAACTACCCCTTAGATCAAACTACAGATAATCGCCAGCAGCCCAGAACCCTCCTTTGTTTCTGGCAGGGATTTTTTTTTTTTTTTGACACCTATTATGCTTCAGAGTTCTTTGCTGATGCCTGTGTTCTGAATGGTTTCACTTCTGAATAAGTAAGTTAATGTTATTCACTGATTTTAATAGCCTTACCTTTCAACTATACTGAATGCCCCTGCAGCACACAGATAATGGGACATTACCTTGGGCTTCTCTTAGTGCTGAGGAGCCTGATGCAGAGGAGTAGGGATGGAAAGGTCGGGCAGGTTATGGAGCCTACGACCTCGGTGCTCCTAGAATTGGCTCTTTTCTGCTGAGCTAATTCACTCAGGGCAACATTGTCCCAAGCTTCCCACTGCACAGTCTGCTTGCACACTTCTGCCTCTCCCCAGGAGGGCTTCTGGCCCCTGTTTCCCAGCCTCCACAACCTCCCTGAAAGATATCCATCTTTCTGTGTGGATATCACAACACCTGCGCCTGCCCCGTGACTGTTTCTTTCATGTTCACTTTGTCTCTTTGATCTGTTGAAAATGTCCTTCTCTGTGCTTGTGATTAAAATAAAATTAAACCAAGGAAGTAGGGCAGGGGAGGTTGGGACCAGAGCAAGACTGTGTTGCTTGAGGCTCTAGTTGGACTGTCTTCGAGCAACTGAGAGGATACTGTGGCCAATGGGCCTTTGGGGTGGGGGGAGCCCAGGACTGGCTGATGAGCACTGAGAAAGCCCCGGCTCCCAGGGTGGCAGGGGCAGGGGCAGGGGCAGGGGCAGGGGCGGGGCAGGGGCTGGCCATGCTGGCTGCATTTGGAAGATTAACTGCCCAGCCCACAGGGCCTGTGAAAGAGGAGAGGAGCTAAGGGGCTTCAGGGGAAACTTATCGCCTGCCCCACCCTTCTGTAGATAACAGTCCCAAGCCTTCTTTTTTTGCTTTATTATTATTACTAGAGGCCCGATGCACAAAATTTGTGCATAGATTAGGATCCCTAGGCCTGGCTGAAGATCAGGGCCTATCTATAGGGCAACTGGCAGGGCAATTAGGGGGCTCCCACTGGCACCTGCCTTGGCCAGCCTGGTGCCACTTGCTCACTGGCCCCACTCCCAATTGCCCCACTGCTGCTGCTGCTGGTCGCATTCCTCTGCGGTGACCAGCAGGGCAATTGGGAGAGCCCACTTCTGGCACCCCCTTGGCTGGCCTGGGGTCTGCGGGCTCGGGGCAGCTCCTGAATTGAGCGTCTGCCCCTGCTGGTCAGTGTGCATCATAGTGACTGGTCGTTCCACCAGTTCTGCTGTTTGGTCGATTTGCATATTAGTCTTTTATTATATAGGATTATTATTATTAATATTATTATTATTTTCATCTGATCCTAAGTGATGAGGTAATAAGCTCTTGGCAGAATTGGGTGTGTCTTATGTCAACTGTCTCTAAGAAATAGTTAAATTTACTTAGAGGTTAACTAGAGAGATGTAAGTGGAAAAACTTCCCTTAAGAATTCAAACCTCAGCCCCTGAAGATTTGCTCTGGGGAGGGAGGGATCTGTATGTGGGAGGAGCCACAGGCCAAGTACTGCTCCCAGGGTCATGCCTGGGCCCTCCTGCTTTGGGATCTCCCAGGATGCTGGTCCAGCGGAAAGCTTGCTCTGCCTTTCTTCTTGGCCCAAGCTTGGTCCAGATGCTTTTCTTGGGGTCCTGCCTCCATGCAGGTGAGATTTTGGAAAGGCTTGACTAATGCTAAGAGAGAGCAGGAACGAAGGAGCCTGGGGAATACAAGACATATTTTAATGTCTTGGCTCATTTCCTGTTCCTGATGCTGCCACGTCCCCTGCTGCATGGGCTGCAGCTTCCACCATCTAACAGCAAAGGTCCTGCAAACCTGTGATGGCCTCTGCCTGGGATATTTCTTACGTGTTAGTCTCTGTCCGCATGGCGGGCCTGCTGAGGAGTGAGGGTGAAGTGCCTGACTCTAGTGACCACTACCATGTGCCAGCAATTATATGTGATGGGTATTATGAAGCCCATTTTACAGCTAAGGAAACAAAGGCTCAAACAGCTTAATTAACTAGTTCAAGGCCATGCAAGTTAGTAAGTAATGGAACCAAGATTGGAATCCAGGTTTTGTAATGCCCTATCTTCTTAGCCTTCTCTCTGACAAGATCCTCAACTCAGCTGTACTCTCTAGACTGAGACAGGACCCTCTCTTCTTCTGGAAATTGCCTCTGGAGGGGCCTGTACCCATGTGACAGGTGTATAATTTTGCCCGTAGGTGCCAATAGTATAATCACATTGCTATGCATTATGATACTCCAGCATTAATAAAAGAACTACACAAATTAAATAATGGGAGGGGGGGTCAGTACTTCACAGAGTGACTTTATGTTTTACAAAAGGCTTCAACATGAGCTCCTTTTATTGAGCAAACACAGCAGTGCATTTCAAGTATTGATTGATTTGCATACAACCACTCAGGAATACATCTGCTCTGAATGAATAATTCATTATGCAAGTAAGAACAGCTACCACTTATTGACTCCCTACTATGTACCTTGTCCTTTATATACACATTTTCATTTATTCATCAAAACTTGGCAAAAAGGTCTTATCTTCCCCATTTTAAAATGGAAGTCTTTGAGGCACTTTCCTACAGGAGTTGGGAGGAGAGGAGTACAGACCCTTCGGCTGCATTTGGAGATCATTCTCCTCGCCATCCAGATGGGCACACTATTAAGAACACGTCTACACTGGCCACCACCTTCACCAGCTTATCATCAGCACACAGAGCGTTTTCCTTTCTATTTTTGAATGGGGCATTAAACTGCAAATACTTGTCAATCTCTGATAAAAATCTCCTGCTATTTGAACTTGTTTCTCCTTTTGCTTTCACTAAACTGTTCTCCAAAGTCACCAAGCCCCCTTCACACCTCACTCCCTCTGTCGTCAGGTCCTCTTGGAGCATCTTATTGAGAGCTCTCTTTCTAGCCCCCTCAGCAGTCGTGGTCAAGTAAATTCAGTTGGCTCCATAAAGTCCTTGTTGATCCCTTAGAATATAATAAGGAAAGATAAAGACTGCCCAGGCCTTCAAGGGTCTTTATTCAATTGGCGATGTCATGCGTTGAATAATTAATCATACAAGTATTTAATGCTACTGTGGAGAAATACAGGAAAAAATGGATACAATCTCAATTTCTTTTGGACCTATGGAATACTCGGGTGTTTTAGGCATTTTAGCTTACTTCATTTTCTCAATACTTCTTTCAGTTCAGCCCTTTGATCATCTGCATTCTGTAGATCAATAAACCAAAGCACAGAGAGGTGAAGCACCTGTTCGAAGCCCTGTGGCTGGAGGGTGGTGGAGCCAGGATTTGGCTTCAAAGAAATGTGGTTCCAGGGCCTAGATTACCAACGAAAACAGTGTGAGACGTAAATATTGAGCGTATTGACCCAAGGAAGTGATGCTTCCATGGACATTGGAATGGATGAAAGAGGTAGTAGGAAAAGAGTAGGAGGGATGTCTGATCTCCACCTGCCCCATGGCCTATCCTCCCTGACCAGAGAAAAGCCTGCTTCACTCTCTACTTCTGGTATGTTTCCAAAACGTTCCTCTCTTCTTAGAGGCCTAGTTCCCAAGCCTATAAGACTTCTGTGTGTCTTCAAGCAAACAAACAAAAGGCATCTCTATTCCTTCCTCTCCCTCCAGGCCCCCCTCACAGCCAACTTCCGGGAGGATTGCTCCACCTGCTCTTTCGACTTGCTCACTCCTCCCTCCACTTTCTGTGTCCTGTGACCAGGCTCCGACTCCATCTCACTCCTGAGGAAGGGCTCACACATCTCACGAAGGACCTCCTTGTTTCTAAGCCCCAGTGCTCTTCACTTCTCTCCTGACATTCTAATAGTCTTGCCCTGGTTCAGGATATTATTCTCTCTTATCTGCTCCATTGTGATAGATCCCTAATTGATTGCCCTGACTCCACTGTGCCCCTTACCCCCCAACTTCTCCATTCAACACACACCCTACTGCTTCCAGGATGATTTTTCTGAAGTACAAACCGTATCATTCTCTTGCCGAAAACTCCAAAATTAGCTGCTAGAGAATGAGGTTCCAACTCTTCAGCAGGTCATACATGGCCTTTGATGCTCTAGCCTCCGCTTTCCCTCAGTGGAATCTCCTTAGTTTATGCCAGTCTCCCTGCAGTTCTCAGAACATGCTAGATTCTTTTATATCCCTGGGCTCTGTTCATGCTGCTCCCTCTGCCTGGTGAGTGCCCTCCAAACTGGAGTCTGGTCTTCTCTCTTTTCCCTACACAGGCTTCTATCTTAGCATCTGCAACACACTGTATTTTGTGTTTATTTGTTTGTCAACCTCCTTTAGTCCCACTCACTAGAGGCCGAGTCCCCCACCTTGTCCCCAGTGCCTCATGCAGTGCTTGATATGTGTCAGCTGATTTTAAAATATTTATTGAATGATTGATTGAATGAATGAATAAACGTATTTTGAATGAGTAGGGATGACATAATTTCTCCACATTACAATAGACACTTTGATGTCAGAAGCAGGAAACTGTAACTTTTGGTAAATTAATGAACCTCCCGGACATCAGTTGTCTCATCAGTAAAATTTGGATTTGTATCAGCTTCAAGGCTGAGAGACAGGTATATGGTATTTTGCAGTATCTCTAAGATTTAGGACCCTTTTAGTGTATTTTTCACTAAAAGCATTTAAATACTGAACAGTGTTTACTGCTCAGGGTGTATTAGCTCAGATTCCTCTCCTTGCCTGAAAGTGTTTTTATGAAATGCATTTAAATACTTTTGGGATTCATTGAGTGTTGGTTCTATTATGTGCTAAGCTACAAAGTGCCTTAAAAGGGTAATTGTTGTCTTATCCTGACAACAATGCATTGAGGAGGCATTTTAATTATCCCCATTTTGCAGGTAAAGTGATTGAGTCCCAGGGTAAATAGCTAGTAGGAGAGGAAGCCAGGATTCACACTCAGTCACTTCCATTATGGTTAGCCTCTGATTCAGCCCTCCTCTATGCTGTCTGAATTCTGAAGCTATGGGTGGACAGCTGAGTTTACTTTCATTAGAATACTAGGGGCCCGGTGCACAAAAATTTGTGCACTCGGGGTGGAGGGAGTCCCTCAGCCCGGCCTGTGCCCTCTCACAGTCTGGGAACCCTCAGTGGATGTCCTATGATGACCCCAGTCTGCCAGGCGCCTTTTGTGTGTGTGTGTGTGTGTGTGTGTGTATGTGTGTGTCACCACTGGGGACCTGCCCCCAGCCGCATCTGAAGCTCGGAGCAGTCCTCCTATGTGTGTCTACCTGCTGGGGGCCTGCCCCCAGGCACACCGTGGAGGCTTGGAGCAGGCATCCCCTCTATGTTGATCTCTCAGACTCTTGCCCTCCTCTGCATGTTTTTCTCTTTTTTGAGCTGTGGCCAGGGCTGGGTGCGGCCTGCCTCCCAAGCTTGCCTACTGCCCATCTTCCTCCAGCCACCAGAAAGCAGGGAAAACCCCACCTTGTGGT
This sequence comes from Murina feae, assembly GCA_004026665.1. Classification (NCBI taxonomy): domain Eukaryota; kingdom Metazoa; phylum Chordata; class Mammalia; order Chiroptera; family Vespertilionidae; genus Murina; species Murina feae. Next base: position 151 of record PVJC01050823.1, on the reverse strand, counting down.
CAGGCCAGCCTTTTCCTGCTCCCTGATCCCCGGAAGGGACCTGGGAAGCTGCCAAGCAGGCCGCCAACTCTTTCCCACTCACCCGTCCCCTGCTGCCTTCCTTTCCCACTTCCCGGTGCCGCCAAGGGGTCTGGGGAGCTGCCAAGCAGGA
>PVJC01050822.1:0-11676 GCA_004026665.1 Murina feae | reverse complement strand
GATGCGGCTGAGGGCAGGTCCCCAGTGGTGACACACACACACATACACACACACACACACAGAAGGCGCCTGGCAGACTGGGGCCATCATAGGACATCCACTGAGGGGTCCCAGACTGTGAGAGGGCACAGGCCGGGCTGAGGGACTCCCTCCACCCCGAGTGCACAAATTTTTGTGCACCGGGCCCCTAGTATATTTTATAAATGAAGAAACAAAAGTGTAATTAAATAATTTAGCCTTAAAACCACAAGTTAAAGAGCTAGGTTTTCAACTCATTCTGTCTCTGGAACTTAAATTTTTGACACCATTACATAACTCTTCCGAGTGAGAAATGTTAATTCCTATAACATCCCACTAAAATTAAATAAGGATTACATGAAAACATGGTGAGATCCTTTCATTTTCCTGTTTTAGAGTATGAGTTTCATATTTAGTCAGTATTCTAAATTTCTTCCTACTATAAAAAAAGAGGAATGTTCTCATATTTTTATTTTTTTCTATCACATTTCAATTCCTGATTTTGTTAGCTATGTTTCTTTCAAGTTTTAGTTTTTATATTTTTTTCTCAACATAATTCCTACAGATTTGAAAGCTTATTTTGTTGTGTAAACTCATGTCCACCTCTGTTCTCTAATGTAGCTTCTCTGTTACTGAGATCTTTACTTTGTTTTCTCTCATGGTTGGCTAACCTTCATGATGAGGTAATCCCTCCCTTTTCCTTTTCAGTATGGTTTATCAGATATCTCATGGGTAAAAATATTTGTTTGTGGCTTTTACAGTTGGAGTATAAATTAATTGAGTATGAAAACTAGAGATTGAATATTTTCTGTCTTAGTTTTAATAGAGGTAATTGAATATCCTGAGAAGTCTTTTCATACTTCTTGCCATCCCTAGGAGTTTTTATCTCAGTAATTTTTCAGTCTTAACCCTTTCACAGTAGTTTTATTATGCAAAAATACAAATCTAAGCAAAACTTCTGTTATTTTATCATTTAGTATTTTGTTTTATTAATTCTCTTCTCTTGCCTGAGTACACCCATTTTAAGTTTGTTGAATCACTTTAATCTAATTTAAGTTTCCACCAGCTTTAGCTCTAAATTATACTAAAACCAGTGGCCCAGTGCATGGATTCATGCACACTGAAAGGAAATTAGTTAGAAGAAATATTTTTATACCACTATTGGCCTTTTCTCTATAATAGAAGTGTCAACCAAAATCACGACTGACAATGACAGATCAAAACACATGTGTGCTATTGACACCAGCAAGAGTTTTATATGTATTATGCATAAGCAAGTCAACTTAGCCATATATATATATATATATATATATATATATATATATATATATATATAATCTAATAAAAGAGTAATATGCAAATTGACCCTCACTCCAAGACACCTAAGCCATGCCCACCAGCCAAGTCACACCCCTCAGCCAATCAGAGCAGCTGTATGCAAATTAACCCAGCCAAGATGGTGGCTGGCAGCCATGGAGCTAGAGCAAACAGGAGGCTTCTGTTGCAACTGCCTGCCTAGGTCGACTGGGCCTCTGCTCAAGGCAATAACGTTTCAATTATAGAAGATAAATAAACCCCCAGAAACCTGATTCCAGCCAGTCTCGTTGGGACCTTGAGTCAATGGGAGCTGTGGGCATCCTGAAAACGGCCCTCAGCCCCTCACCCAGGCTGTCCAGCCACCCCAATAGGGACCCAAACCCTGAAGGGGCTGTGGGCAGACTGAAAACACCCCTCAGCCCCTCACCCAGGCTGGCCACACCCCCATGGGGTGAGTGTCCCCATTGGGGGGCTTGGTCAGCCTGAAAATAGCCATCAGCCCCTCATCCAGGCTGGCCAGGTAAGCCAGCAGGTGGACATCCCTCGAGGAGTCCCAGACTGCAAGAGGGCACAGGCGGGGCAAATTTTGTGCACCGGGCCCCTAGTCTAATCATAAAAGCAAAAATATAGGTCACATGGTCATGTTAAAGAATTATATTTTCTTAGGGTTACCATCCACCCTGTCTTATTAATTAGGATTATAAATTAAAGTATGATCTGCTGCTTCTCTGACTTCTAAAGTAAAAATGACAACAATTCCATGAAATAAATTTTATTCTTCTAGCAACAACTGGCAGAATTCTTGGTATATCATTTCTAAAGCCTCCTGATCCAGCTTTGAAGAGAAGCACACATGTTTAATCACTTTTTAAAACTGACAGTCTCACTGGTTTGTAGACAAGCCTTGTACACTTACCTTGGTCTGTGTCTGAAAAGGGGATGAGAAACAATATAACAGAAGATGAACTAGAGAAATAAAAACTGCCAAAGTGATGGCAGTGCTTTTCTTAAGCTGTTTGGAAGAATGTTCACTCAAATACTATGAGCTATTTTTTACTACTTTCTGTGTGTATTTATGTTGTTCCCTATGTTTGGTGTGGTTTCACTCTCTCTGCCCAACTTTTATATCACTTTTATCCAACATCACTGACCTTTCTTACTGCAATGAAGCTGGGTCATTTAAATTATGCAATATAGTGTAATTATTTGAGATATGCCTTTCTCTCTTGGATATAAGCAACTTAAAGCAGATATTGTATGTTTCATTAATGTTTGTCTCCCTGAATGTTCATCATCATATCAAATGAGTGAATAAATGAATACATGAACAGAAGAGATTCTGTATAAAAGAAATTTACAGGGGTGGCATGCAATTGTATATGTAGTTCTATAAGTAATAAAATGAGAGCTATACTTTAGTTAGAAAGGAAAAACAGGAAGAATTTTTAAAAATCATGAAATTAAAAAAATATATTTTATTGATTTTAGAGAGGAAGGGAGAGGGAGGGAGGGAGGGAGGGGGAGAGAGAGAGAGAGAGAGAGAGAGAGAGAGAGAGAGAGAGAGAGAGAGAGAAAGAGAGAGAGAATTATCATTGAGAGAGAATCATTGACCAGCTGCCTCCTGCATGGCCCCTAATGGGGATGGAGCCTGCAGCCCAGCCATGCGCCCTTGACTGGAATCGAGCTCAGGAACCTTCAGTCCGAAGGCTGATGCTCAAAGCACTGAGCCAAATCAGCTAGGGCAAGAGTCATGACATTTTAATTACAAATGAACAGCATATATTTTATGCGTTGAATTTGTCCTATCAAAGTGGAATTTTGAAGGAAGGAAGATGTTAACTAAAAGAAAATATGTATGAAGCTCATGTGAACTCTACAATTCTTACACTTGTGGAAATTTTAAGCTCTGAAAGGCCAACTATCATATGTTTTATATTCTGTAGAAAGATGTTTTATCATATAAATTACTAAGAAATGCTATTTATTAATTTCAGTATTTTCCTCATTAAGTACTATCATTTTTAATTTAAAATTTTACAGATATCTGCAGAATATTGGACACACAGATCCAGGATCCATAAGACTTTATCGCCTTGAATCAAGGATTTATTTGATATCCTCCTCTGTCTTTTCTTCAGATCAACTAAATTATTTTTTAAAAGAATTAACAAATTTGCTATAAGAGAATTTAAGAAAAATAGTGCAACCTGCACTTTCCAATGCCTAAGAATAGCAAGATGATAAAAAAAGAATTAGAAAATGAGGTTACTGAGTCTGCCAAAGACCTTCTTTCCAATGAAGATGCAGTTGATGATGCTATTAAGAAAAGTGAACTAATTGTTGATGTCTCAAAAGAGAAACATACAGATGCTAAAGGACCTAATAGCAAAGATGAAAGACCAGGTTGGAACAATAGGATACAATACATCCTGGCCCAAATTGGATTTTCTGTAGGTCTAGGGAATGTGTGGCGATTCCCATACCTATGTCAGAAGAATGGAGGTGGTAAGTTTTATTTTTTTAAGTGATACCTTGCTGAATAGATTTAAACTGATTATCTCAAACGGCTGCTGTTGTTGCTGAAGTCTCATTATTTTAGAAACTATGAATTTTATTATAAAGCTAGGAAGATTCTTTTGTTGAAAACGAGTTTAACTGTTTTCAGAATAGGTTTTCCATAGGAGCAGATGGCTTGCTATGAATACACAAGGATTGCTTTAAAGGTAATACATTCTCAGATTCTTTCCGTGGATCCTATTAAACATCTCTAAATTACTGACTTCTTAAACAAATGTTGCATCCCTTGTGCCTGTCAGTTATTCTCTTTGGAGAAAAAATTTAAGTTTCTGGTATAAAGCAATATTTATGAAGAAAAAAATTTTCTCTATATATCTTATTAAATCTGAATTTTTAAGTTGTTTTACTCTCCATGAAAACAAAAACTACATATAATTTAGTATGATTATAGTCTTCAAATGCTGACCAGAACCTTAAAGATTTCAGTGGAAGGGATTTTAGGGAAAATTAATATAATACCAGACATTCTTTATCCTTAAATATCATACATATTTGGTTCCTAATTTTGTAGTATTTGGGGGACAATGTTTTGTTTAAAAGAAATCTGTAAAGAAATTAGAATCCTTAGTTTTAAACAAATTATATATATATATATATATATATATATATATATATATATATATATATATATCAACATGATTCTGTAGCTTTTTGTATTTGTGCATATAAATACCAGGGGTTATTGGGCAAACATTTCTTAAAAATTAAGGGGGGGTGGACACATACAAAGGAATAGATTGTTTGTGTAGGACATAATCTTTATAGTACACCAAAGTCAAACTGAATGTTAACTAATATTTAGTTTGAAACTTTATTATTTATATACATGGAAGTTGTTAAAATTAGCGTGCCTCATTTTAGTTCCCAAAGGATAGAAAGAATATTTTGGTATTTGATTCCAGTTTGTGATAGTTTTGTTGACTGGACAAATATATGTTTTTATTTTTTATGTGATTCCCACCTACAAATCAAATGGAATGATATAACCATTCAATATGGAATTTCTTCTTAGCCACTAAAGATAAAAGTGTTACAGTGACAAAATAAGGTTTAACATCTTGCTTAGTTAATTCAACCAGGCACAAAATATCAGGTTTGAAGAAATGAGCCTGTTTGTGACAAATCTTCCTGAGAGGTCGGAATCAATACATAGTCAGTGATGCACTACAGATCACATCATGCCACTGACATTGTGAGCTCCTTAGCTAGTCGGTAACATCACATTAATTACTTATCACATCAGCTATAAGCTGCTGTGCACTACGCTGCTTTGGGTTTCTCACAAATCACTTCATTTGCCAAGACTTTGGTAAGATGAAATCTAATTTTCAGAACTCTCTCGTATGAGCCTTATTCATACAGTAAAGGAAGAAAGTGTTCTTGACTGAAGAGTCAGGTTGCCTTCTATTTAATACAATTTTTGTCTTGATGGAGAGCTGAAAAAGAATTTCATATTTAGTAATTAGTAAAATGGCTCTTCTTTCTAATTTTTGTGTAAAAGTAGTCAAAATGCCCTTCCTAATATTGTTTCCTTTCTTCAAATCACAAATATTAGAGAGTGACATTATAAAATACAAGTAGACTTTCCTCATTTCAAGATGGCTGTTCGAGTACAAAAGATTTTGCTGTTTTCAGTAAAGCATTGGGCCTTCTAGGTATTCAAGTAGTATCTTCTGGCTGCTGAGTCAAAGAGCCTCACTACCCAAGTTTTACTTATTTATCATTTGAGGCATGTTATGAATAATAGAAATAAAAAGTAATAAACCTAACGTAAGTTGATTTGTCTGAAAATATACTTAAAGCACAATAGTTAATAAGTGGTATAACATAGAAGCTACCAGCTCAGAGTTTGAAATCAAATTGGCTATGAAACCTAGCTCTTTCAGACACTAGCCATGGGATCTTTTATAAGTTATTGTACTTTTTTCTGGCTTATTTCCCACACCTATAAAATGAGGAAAATATTGGTACTTATGGCACTTACCCATTAGATTCTTGAAAGGAATAAACGAGTAACTAACTACATGTAACAGGCTTAGAAATGTACCTGACAGATGGTAAATAGTCATATTTTAGCCATGACTATTTTTAATGTGGAGACTAATATTAGAATAATTTTAGTTAGAGAAAAAAAGCTAAGTATCTAATATAATTTCTTGCATACATAACTGAGGAAAGATTTCCAATGAGTCCAGTCTTAATTAATTCTCTTTTTTTCTCCCCTGGTCATTCATTCACACATAAACCCATTCATATTCTAGGATTTGGTGCAGGTGTTAAAATGCATTTTCATTTCTTTTTCAAAAAATATATTTTATTGATTTTTTACAGAGAGAAAGGGAGAGGGATAGAGAGTTAGAAACATTGATCAGAGAGAAACATTGATCAGCTGCCTCCTGCACACTCCCCACTGGGGATGTGCCTGCAACCAAGGTACATGCCCTTGACTGGAATCGAACCTGGGACCCTTGAGTCCGCATGCACGCTCTATCCACTGAGCCAAACCAGTTAGGGCCACTTTCATTTTTTTTGGAAACGTTTTCAGGTTATTAGTGTCTGAATGTTACAAATCATTTTATAATTAGAAATTTGGTAGTTCTGTTTTATAAGCTATGCATCCATGCTCTACATTATATACTCCCTTGAACAATCAATTCAAGTCTGAAAGACTGAAAGTCAACCTAATACAGTAAAGATTACTGACCACTGTATTAGGGAAAATTCTTGCATATAGTCATTATTTCAGCATTAGATAAATACTGAGATAAGTAATTTGAAAAAATATTAATATTTAACTCTTCATCTGAATACCTGAACAATAGCTTCCCAAATCTATTTAATACCACTTAACACTTTTTAAAAATTTGAAAATATAATAAATGGCCTTTTATTTAAAAAGGGAGATGGTACAATTCATTGCATAACTCACCTGACAGTGTCTGGTTGCACAAAACTCCAATAAGAAATTTGAATGTAGGTCTTACAGGTTATTTAAGGAATGATTTGTATACAGATTCTCATGTAGAAGTGAGTATAGGTTTCACATTTAACTTTATCAATTAATAGTCTAATGTTAACTTTGTCAAATGGGTACATTTAAAAATCACTATTTATATATCTTAATTTGCGATTTAGGTGTAACATATTTGTTTTAAGCATAGAAACTCTACTAAAAGGATAATAACATATATTTCATGATAGACTTGTGGCCCAGTGCACAAAATTCCTGCACTGGGAAGGGGGATGTCCCTCAGCCTGGCCTGAACCCTCTCCAACCCGGGACCCCACGGACATCCCTCTCACAGTCTGGGATCACTGACTCTTAACCACTTTCCTGCCTGCTTGCCTGATCACCCCCTAACTGCCCTCTACTGCCATGACCCGCTTCCTCTGCAGGGGCCCACCTCCTCTGTGCGAGATGGCAGAGATGCTGGAACTGGCCTCTGAGTTGTGCAGAGCGGCTGCCCAGGCCCCACCACCACTGTGTGTGTCCATCTTGTGGTGGCCATCTTGTGACAACATCATGCACGAGGGCCACCTAGGCTTTAATTAGTATAATGGTGGCCATCTTGTGGCGGCCACCTTGTGACAACATCACCTGCGAGAGCCACCTAGGCTTTTATTAGTACAGACATGAAATGTCGTTGTTTCTGTCAGTCTCACCACCCACCACAGAATTTTGGAAAACAAAAAATTGCTTCTTTCCTAAAGTGTACTTTTTTAAATGAAGTATATATAGGGAAAATGACATTTCTCTGTGTTAGAGGTTATTTTATTTTTTATATTTTTAGTTGAAGCAGCCATTTCTTCTCCTTTGTTGTTAATTAAGAAGAAAAGTCAGTTTTAGTAAAATAAAAAATTTCATTCATTTTACTTTATCTGATTTGCAGTACATGATTTATATAAATAGATGAATTTGAATAAAATTTAATAAAGTACTTCATAAACATTGTGTGAATAAGGTTTCCATGATGCCTGGATGGTGTGGCTCAGTGTTTGAGTGTCAACCTATGAACCAGGAGGTCACGGTTCCATCCCTGGTCAGGGCACATGCCCATGTTGCAGGCTCAATCCCCAGTGGGGGGCATGCAGAAGGCAGCCAATCATTGATTCTCTGTCATCATTAATGTTTATCTCTCTCTCTCTCCTTTCTCTTCCTCACTGAAACCAATAAAAATATATTTAAAACAAAGATTTCATGAGTTTGTGAAACCTACTTGAGAAAATAATTAAAGTTAAGGAGTTAGTTATTTTTATGGAAAATTAAGTTGTTTACCCTTTCATTAAAATGAAACCAAGCTATTCATTGATATTCTTACTTTTATCATAATTTTTTATCAGAAATTTTTTGTAGCAAATTGAAGTTTCAAATACTAGAAAGTTTAAAGTAATGAAATTGCATTTTCTTTAAAGTCCTTTATACTTATTATTTATAGAAGTTCAAATATCTTTTATGAGATAATGAGAATTAGTGTATTCTCTACTATGACTGTAAAAAATATAATCTATTTTATTTATTCTTGTCTCTGCAGGTGCATATCTTTTACCATTTTTTATATTGCTTATGATAATAGGTGTTCCACTTTTTTTTCTGGAACTTGCTGTGGGGCAAAGAATTCGACGAGGAAGCATCGGTGTGTGGAATTATATAAGCCCTAAATTGGGTGGTATTGGATTTGCAAGCTGTGTAGTAAGTTTCCTGATATGCCATATAATTTTTATGTTTAGATTTATATTATTTGTATTTAAGTAAAATATTTAAGTGTATATTTCTACTCAACTGTTTAATTATCTTTTTTTAAAAAACACTATAGGAGCTTTTATTAATATACAAAACAAGATGAAGTATATAATATAGTTTAATCTTATTAATGCATGTTCTTAAGACCTGCGAGAGACCCTTTTTTTAAGAAAGGATAATTTGTTTAAAAAGAAATTAAAATGAATAAGATTTTTAAATATTAAATGGGGTCATAAACATATCATTGCATTGTTTAAAAGGAAGGGGCATCAGAGGTTTAATGCAATCACATTTTATTTTGCAGGTGAGCACACTTGTGGGTCTCTACTACAATGTCATCATTTGTTGGAGTATGTTTTATTTTTCTCAGTCTTTTCAGCAACCTCTACCTTGGAGTCAGTGTCCTTTGGTGAAAAATGCTACACATACTTGTAAGACATGGACAATATAATGTTTTTATATGTAACTAGGGGCCCAGTGCACAAAATCAGTGCACGAAATCAGCCTAGCCTGCAGCCTCTCACATACTGGGAGCCCTCAGGGGGTGTTCTACTGACCGCTTAAGCCCGCTCCCCGCTCCCCTTGGGGAGCGACCCTAAGCTGTAGTCTGGCCTTCCTTGTGGGAGGTGACCAGGTTAATCATGGGAAACCACCAGCCCCATCACCCTGCTGCTGCAGCCACTGCCAGTCACCACAGGCATCAAGGTGTTCTTGTCAACACGGACTCCAGTCCCTTCACCATGAAGAAATGACAACTTTTTTTAGGCATTTTCAAGATGTGTCTTTCATAGGATATGACATTTCTTTCTTTCTTTCTTTCTTTTTTTTTTATCCTCACCTGAGGATATGTTTCCATTGATTTTTAGAGAATGTGGAAGAGAATGGAAAAACAGAGAGAAACTTGAAAGTGAGAGGAACACTTTGATTGGTTCCCTCCTGCAAATGCCCTGACCTGAGCCCTGGCCAGGGAGGAGCCTGCAACCTGGGTATATGCCCTTGGTCAGAATTGAACCCAGACCCTGTAGTCAGTCAGCAGGCTGAGGCATTATGCACTGAACCAAACTGGCTAGGGCAGGATATGACATTTCTTAGCCCTCCAGCAGTGAACCTTCATTTTTTTCTCCAGGAATGTGGTGAAAAAACCCTAGAGCACCTTTTTGGATTCTTATTACCCAAGTTACTAAGAATATTACCAGTGGCCTACAGGGAGCTTAGCCAATGAGCGTTAAGAAAAGGTGTTTCCTCTGTAATTCACTCTGATCACCAACTCCACCCCTTTCCCTCTAATCCCAGCTCCACCCCTGCACAGGCTTATAACCTCTGGCTGAGGATGCAGGCCTAGGCAGGAGACCCCCAAGCTCCTCCTATTGCTGGCTTCACAGAGTCCAGGTCTCTGCAATTACCGGCTCAGATCCTGCTCCCTGCCATTGCCAGTTCTGCTCTTGCCACACTGGCAACCTCTGGCCAAGGCTGCAGCTCCGCCTGTGCCCAGACCCCTGCATTGCTAATCTGCCCATGGCCAGACCCCTGTGATCGCAGGCTCTTCTCCTGCCCCTCTGATCACTGGCTCTGCCCCTGCCCCACTGCAGCTTCTGGCCAAGGCTACAGGCCTGGGCAGGGGATCCCCAAACCTCTGCTTTGCCAGTTTCACCCTTGAGCCTCTGGCCAAGGCTGCAGGCCTGGCCAGGGGACCCCAGACCCCTGCTTTGCTTGCTCCACTGGTGCTCAGACCCCTGCAATCACAGACTCTGCCCCTGCCCCTCCAATTGCTGGCTGTGTGTAGCCCAGGTCCCTGTGATCTTTGGCCTTGCCCCTGCCCAGGCCTGAGTACTCTGGCCCAGGCGTTATGCCTGGGTAGGGCACCCTCATACTCCTCTGCTCACTGGCTCTGTCCCTGCCCTCTCCGATCACTGGCTTCACCCTTGCCCATGCCTGAGGACTCTGGCCTGGGCAGGGGACCCCCAGTCCCCTCTGATCACCTGTTCTGCCCCTCGGGCCCCCCCCCCTGTCTCCCCTGCTACCTGTCTGGCTAACAAGCCTGACCACTTCAGTGGTGGGGCTGAGCCAGACTGGGCACCGCCATCTTGTGGCTATGGCAGTGGCCATCTTATAGTTATGGGGGTGGCCATATTTGTGATGGAGTGACACGTAATTTGCATATTACTCTTTTGTTAGATAGGATGATTATAAAGTTGGTAAAGGAATGAGCTTTCAAGATTTTTAAAAACAATGTAGAAAAAATTATAACAACTTTTCTCATATTTAGGGTTGCCATACTCAGAGAGATAGAACTTGGGCACCATCTAAATTTACTAGCTCTTCCCAAGTAACTTCTTCTCAGTTAAACATAGTTGATGTACAATATAATATTAGTTAAAATACTTTCAGGTGTACAACGTGGTGACTTGATATCTCTATAAGTTGCAATATAATAACCCCACTAATTCTAGTAATCATCTGTTACTGTGTAAACCTTTCACAATATTATTGACTACATTCTCCTTCTTGAGTCATTTTGTTGTGCCCCATGATATTAAGGTGAAATATTGTTAACTTTGACAGTCTTTAATTTTGTGCACCTCTTTTGATGCCTTATAGTTTTTGTTAAAATAAAACAAAGGACAAAAAAAGTCTATTGAAGTAATTGTTTTTATTTCATAGTTTTTCTATCATTTATTTTTATATCCTAGAATATAATAAAGAACATTTCCTTATAGTGATGTTCAGTAATATAGAATATGCCTAAAATTTTCTTGTAGCTACAATTTAAAAATAAACAGGTGAAATATTTTATTTAATCCTATGTATCCAAAATGTTAACATTTCAACATCTAAACTAATAAAAGCGAAATATTAAAATTAACCGTTTCTCCGAGACAGGGTAAGCCACGCCCACCAGCCAATCAGAGCGGCTGTATGCAAATTAGCCCAGCCAACATGGCGGCCGCCACTCCCGGACCTGAGTAAACAGCCCTTTCCATTGCGGCAGGAGGGAAAGTGAAGCTGCGCCCCTCAGCTCAGCT
>PVJC01050821.1:0-11621 GCA_004026665.1 Murina feae | reverse complement strand
GTTGATGTGGCTCAGTGGTTGGCCATCGACCCATGAACTAGGAGGTCCTTGTCAGGGCATATCCTGGGTTGTGGGCTTGGTCCCCAGTAGGGGGCATGTAGGAGGTAGCCAATCAATGTTTCTCACTGATGTTTCTATCCCTCTCCCTTCTTCTCTCTGAAATCAATAAATATATATTAAACAAACAAACAAACAAACAGCTAATGTTTATTGACAGCAAACTGTGTGCCAGGCATAATTCCCAGAACACCTCATCTATCATCTCACTGCATTCTCTAAACAATGACATGACGTTGGTAGATAAGGAAACTGACGCCCACAGAGGTGGTCACTTGCCAAAGTTTGCACAGATACAAGGTGACTGACCTGTGGTCTGTATCCAGAACCTCTGCTCTTAACCACGATGAGGCATTTCAGGAACATATCTTTATTTCACCTCAATGAAACAACAGCCTTTTATTATTTATAAAAAAGAATCAACTACGCTGTGGAAAAAAGAGAAGGAATTCTTATCATTTGCAACAGCATGGATGGAACTGGAGGGCATTATGCTAAGCGAAATAAGCCAGTCAGAGAAAGATAAATATCACATGAACTCACTCATTGGTGGAATATAATAAACAATATAAACTGATGAACAAAAACAGATCCAGAGAAACAGAGACAGAGAAGCATCAATCAGACCATCAAACCTCAGAGGGAAGGTAGAGGAGGGTGGAGGTAAGGAGGAGAGATCAACCAAAGGACTTGTGTGCATGTATATAAGCCTAACCGATGGACACAGACACCAGTGGGGTGAGGGCATGACTGAGGGTGGGGGAAGAGGAGGGTTGGGGGGATAAGGACACAGAAGTAATACCTTAATCAATAAAGAAAAAAATTATCTTACATAATAAAGAGCTAATATGCAGATGGTCATCACACCCTCACACCATCACACCATAACAGCTCAGACACTCAGCACTGGGAAGAGAGGAATGGAGACCAGCCAGGCTGTGGCCTGAGAGAGGAACAAGTCTTTATTTCACCTCAATGAAACAACAGCCTTTTATTACTTATAAAAAAGAATCAACTACGCTGAGGAAAAGAAAAGAAGGGCCAGTGGCTGGGGCTGCAGCCCTGGAGAGGGATAAGCCACCTGCCTCACGGTCCCCTGAGGCTGCAGCTGGCCAGGGCAAAGCTGGCCCGGGTCCTGGGTGCCTACAGCCGGCCAGAGGGAGGGAAGCCCAGGTCCCGGCTGCCTGTGACTGGCCGGGGGAGGGAATTTTGGGTCTTGAGTGCGGGGTGGGGCAGAGGTGGTTAGGGGTGATCAGGCCAGCAGGGGAGCAGTTAGGGGAGCAGGCAGGCAGGCAGAGATGGTTAGGAGTGATCAGATAGGCAGGCAGGTGAGCAATTAGGAGCCAGCGGTCCTGGATTGTGAGAGGCAGTTGGACATCCCCCAAGGGGTCCCGGATTGGAGAGGGTGCAGGCCAGGCTGAGAGACCCTCACCCCATGCACAAATTTCATGTTCCAGGCTTCGTGTGTGTGTGTGTGTGTGTGTGTGTATTCAACTAGATTGGAAATTTTTTTTAGTTCAGGGTCTGATTCTGTTTCTTATTTACTTCTTTACAAAATTCTCTGCATCATAGCTCTAGCCATTCACCCATATTCACCTGTTGTAGCATTTACTACATTCTATCAGTGCAGTCTCATCCATTTGCATCTGAGAAACAGGCACAGAATTTAGCAAATGATAGGAGCTTGATTTATGTTTGGGAACTTAAGTAGAAATAACTTTGGGGAAATGCTTTAAACTTTACAAATATATGCAAATCACTCCACTTTTTAAATTAATTACAGATATTTAGCAAATTCTTTTAATTTGGTGGACTTGAGAATGTGTGTATGCACGCTTTCCCTGCTAGCACTTTAAGCTCTTGAGGAGGAACCTGGTCATGCTCTCTCTACTGTATATGGCATAGCGCTGTGCACACCAGAGGGTAGAGGTTATTTTTATTATTTGCTTATCTTTTCACACTTTTTTTTTCTTTCTAATCCTCACTGGAAGATATTTTCTCCATTGATTTTTAGAGAGAATGGAAGGGAGAGAGAGAGAGAGAGAGAGAGAAAAAGAGAGAGAGAGAGAGAGAGAGAGAGAGAGAGAGAGAGAGAGAGAGAGAAAGAGAGAGAGAGAGAGAGAGAAAGAGAAAGAAAGAAACATCGATGTAAGATGTTTGCCTTCTTCATGTGCCCTGACTAAGGTCAGTGATCAAACCTGCAACCCAGGTACATGCCCTTGACCGGAAATTGAATCTGAGACCCTTTGATACTCTGACTGATGCTCTAAGCACTGAGCAACATCAGACAGGGCTTTTCACTTTTATTGTGGGACTTTTAAACACAGACAAAAGAAGAGGTGTAATAAACCTTTCTTCAACCATTGTCTAGCTTCGCCTATTATGAACTCATGGCCAAGCTTGTTCCATGGATGCTCCCTGCCGCTGCCCCACTCCCATTCTGAATCAATTTGAAGTGACTCCCTGACGAGATATATATTTATCTGTAAATAAACATATAAATGTATCAGAATAGAGCTGTCAGGCCAGAACTACAGTATTCATTTGAGATTCCATAAATATCAGTCACATTTCTCAAATTGTCATGAAAGGCAACTCATACTATGTAAATATAGCTCAAATACTATAATTCTGATCCTATTTAAATCCCATCACATTCTTCTCTTGACCTGCTTACCTGTGACAAAAGTACTACCGCCCAGCTACACTGTGTTTGCCCTCAGCCTCTTGGGTTCTCTGAAGGGCTTCTGTTGACTGAGTCATGCCCAAGGGTTTGTCCTTTGAGACAATCTTGCTGTGAGGTTCCAATGGGTGGCAAGTGAAGTAAACCCGCTGGATATCAATGTTGGGCATAATTTTCCTTATTGTTTATGAAGAGTTGATTGTTCACCTTTTGGGAAAACATGAATCAGCTGACAATTGTATAATTGTTCAGATTACAGCCCCATTGGGCAAACTCTGTGCAGAGTCATCTGCTTTAACTTTCTGAGATGCTGGCCTTTCATCTGTTCAGCCAAGATTCCAGGGCTGTATTGGCAGTTTGGTTCTCTGGGCCTGGCAATGGCCCCTGATCATTCAGGATGCAGTGGTTTACCATACTATTCCCCGCTCTAGTGGGGATAAAAGTTGTGCTGCTGGTGATCACAAATAGCTTCAGTTCCAAAGGGAACAATTATTTCATTTATTTTAAACTCAATCTGAGTCTGATTCAAATAGGCAGGGCCTGAAAGGAAGCCTTTCTTCCCAGGGCACCCAGGCAGCATGCCAAGAGGTGCAGCACAGTGGCAGAGCACAAGGTGCTGGGGTCAGGTGGGTTTTAATATGGTCTCCACCACCTACTTACTGTGTGGCATTGTACTTGACTTCTCAGTGCCATGGTCACACAGTAAGTAGTGCTATGATAACCTCTTGTTACCTGAAGCAAGATGTTATTATAGCACCTTTATCATAGGTTGTCAGGGTATTAAATTGATTTGTTTAACAGATATTTAGAGAATACTACTAATAGTTAAGGATTCTTCTAGATACTGGTAATATGACATTGAAAAAACATAAAGATTGCCCTAGTTGGTTTGGCTCAGTGAGTAGAGTGTTGGCCTATGGACTGAAGGGTCCCAGGTTCTATTCTGGTCAATGACACATATCTTGGTTGCAGGCTTGATCCCTGGCCCTGGTGGGGGTGCATACAGGAGACAATCAATCGATGTGTCTCTCTCATATTGATGTTTCTATTTCTGTCTCTTCCTTTCCCTTCCACTCTTGCTTTAAAAAAATTAATAGAAAAATGTCCTTGGGTGAGGATGAACAAAAACAAAATAAAACCAAACAAAATAAAGCATAAAGATCCTGCCTTCATGGAGATTATATTCTAGAGGAGGAGACATACCCAAACAAATAAATACAGAATGTCAAGTAGACAACTATAGAATGTCAGGTAGACAAATATTATGAATCAGAGTAAGTTTATGGAGATTAAAGGAGTTAATGCAAGTAAAGCTCTGAACAAACAGTAGTTATTATTATTGCTTCCTGTAATCTAGATCCAAAGGAACAACCTATGGCTTAGTTGAAGAGGAACCAAACTTATGTAAAGACTAGGAGCCTGATGCACAAAAATTTGTGCATTCGGGGGATCCCTCAGCCAGGCTTGTGCCCTCTCGCAGTTTGGGAACCTTCAGGGGATGTCCACCTGCTGGCATGTCTGGCCAGCCTGGGTGAGGGGCTGATGGCTGTTTGCAGCCTGGCCAAGGCCCCCAGTGTGGACCCTCACCCCATTGGGGTGTGGCAAGCCTGGGTGCCAGGTTGAGGGCCATTTTCAGTCTGCCAACAGTCCCTTCAGGGTTCAAGTCCCTACTGGGGTACCTGGACAGCCTGGGTGAGGGGCTGAGGGCCATTTTCAGGCTTTCAGGCTGCCCATAGCTCCCATTGACCCAAGGTCCCAGCAAGGCTGGCTGGAATCAGGTGTCTGGGGTTTATTTATCTTCTATAATTGAAACACTGTTGTTTTGAGCCAAGGCCTAGACAGGTAAGGGAGCTTCCTGTTTGTTTCAGCTCCATGGCTCCTATAATTGAAACATTGTTACCATGAGCAAAGGCTTAGCCAGCCTAGGCAGGCAGTTGCAACAGAAGCCTGCTGTTATTCTAGCTCCATGGTTGCTGGCTGCCATCTTGGCTGGGTTAATTTGCATACAGCCTCTCTGATTGGCTGGTGGGCATGGCTTAGGCAACCCAGAGAGATGGTTAATTTGCATATTGCTTTTTTATTAGATTAGATTCTCCATGCATGAATGTATGTGTGCTTCAGAGGATGAGATAATCATTCAAGTCAAATCATAACTACATACATGAAAACTTAGTAATCGGATATTTTTAAAATATATTTTATTGATTTTTTAGAGAGGAAGGGAGAGGGATAGAGAGTTAGAAACATCAACGAGAGAGAAACATTGATCAGCTGTCTCCTGCACACCTCCCACTGGGGATATGCTTGCAACCAAGGTACATGCCCTTGACCGGAATCGAATCTGGGACCTTTCAGTCCATAGGCTGATGCTCTATCCACTGAGCCAAACCAGTTAGGGCAATAATTGGATATTTTTAATGGTAGTTGGCAGCAGCAAGAGAGTCCCTAGAATCTTAATAAAAGCTACAGAATCAGGCAGAAGAGAGGGGAATAGTAGAGGTAGCAGAGTCAAGATGACTCGACTATCAGGACTCGGGAACTGTTGGATGGCCAGTCTACCATGTATTCTGAGTGACTGCAACGGCTGATCATTTAACTGCCACAAGGCTTCCTGGCTTTGTTTCCCTTTGGTACTTTAAAATAACTCCCGATTAACTGAAGGTACAAGAGCCAAATGCCCACTAGATGATGCTGGTCTACATACAGCTGCCAACTTTTGCTCTATAGAGCTATGACCAGGCAGGGAAGACAAGGTTCTGAGCAGGGGTAATCTTTCTTCCCATCCCTTTGTCATTCCTGATCAGGACAAAACCTAGGGAATCTAGTGTAAGATCAAAAAAAAAAAAATCTTTAATGCCAAAATGTGGTAGGGTTTTTGTTGTTTTGTTTTTGTTAATCCTCACCCATGGATATTTTTTCCATTGATTTTTAGAGAGAGGAAGGAAGGAAGGAAGGAAGGAAGGAAGGAAGGAAGGAAGGAAGGAAGGAAAGGAGGGAAGAGGAGAGAGAGAGAGAGAGAGAGAGAGAGAGAGAGAGAGAGAGAGAGAGAGAGAGGAGAGAGAAGCATTGATGTGAAAGAAACACATTGATTGGTTGCCTCCCACATATGCCCTGACCAGTGCTGGGGGTGGAATGCAAAACCCAGGCTCATGCCCTTGACTGGGAATCAAACCCATGACCACTGTGCAGGGTGCAGGCTGAAATTCTAACTACTGAGTCACCCCAGCCAAGGCAAGATGTGATAGGTTTTAACACCCCTACCTACAAAGACTTAAGTTTGGGATTTGAGTCACAGCCCATAAAAGCCACTCTAGAATCTCCTTAAAAGCAAAGCAAAGCTTGGGGCAGCTTATGGACTGTTTCAGATGCCAGAAAGTGGTCAGGTCAGACCTCCCAATACTGGCTTCTCTTGGCTACATAAGCCCTTTGCAACCGAATAGGGGAGGGGGAGTGGGTCAGAGCAGTGTTACCTATTTCAGGTCTGGAGAGCAGTAAGAATGACTTGGAAAATGAAGAAAATAAGATGCAAGAATTGAGTCATTCCCTTGACATGTATTCAAATCAGGTCCTATTGAGTGACAGGGAGGCTTAACTCACCATGCTCACTTAGGGAGAACAGTAACTGTTTCAGGGCCTTGGCTACCTCAGTGGTGGAGAGAATCAAGTTTGGGCAAAGCTAGTATCTTCTCATCTCTAACAGTCTGAGTCAAAGGTGGAAAACCTATCAAACAGGCACCTTGGATGACTTTATTCTCTGGTATTTTATTCATTGGGAAGGGTCAAATGACATAAATATGAAATATACAATTAAAAAAAATCAAGTTAATTTTAATTGTGTCACTGTTCAGCCTCAAGGCTAGCTGAAAATGACTCTTGTTTTGTGTCATATTGAATGAAACAAGGGATTATTGTGGGTGGCAGAATCTCCTGCTGTTTCCCCTTTCACCAAGCGCCTTCTCTTCCTTCAAAGCTCACATCTTCGTGCAGACTTCATTGCTGTCTGCTCAGTGTTCCCATAACCCTTTGGCCATTACTGGGCTTAAAACAATGTATTGAATTAGTCTATAAGTCTCTCTCCCCCTCTAGACTTTGATCTCCTCAAAAGCAAGGTTTGAGCCTTACTTACTTTTGCACCTATTATTGTCCTTGGAATAGTATAGCTCTATCAACGTTGTCGAATGATGAATGGTATCTTAGTTGAATGTTTATGCTCTGCTGACATGGAGAGACAAACTATAGGAGCAGGAAATCATAATACAGCCAGTTCCTTAAGAGTTTAATTAAGCCTGAAAAGAAATCTTCCTCAACTGGATTTGGGAACAAAACTAAGAGGCAAAAGCCAAGAAGATTGAGACCTGATAACCTAGTAAATATTGAAAAAGGACAAAATCCTATTGGCCTCTGTTGATTAGTTAACCTCTATAAACTTGGCAAACACCTTTAGGTGGAGAGCCAGTTCTCCCTGAGCACATATCAGCTCCTGCTGGAAGATCGCTGGCAGCCCATGCTGCTGAGGGGCTGAGGCGAGGGCCATCCAGTGGTGCGCCTTCCACACCAGAGACCGACAGGGCACATGGATGTCCTAATCCACAGCAAAAATGCTTTCATGCCAAGATTTGAATTTTATTTTTCTGACAATTTACCAATTACAACAAACTGACTTATCTGTTTTATTTATAATTTATTTAGCAAATATTTATATTGAATGCTTATTATTTTCCAGACATTGTTCTAGGCACTGATAAAAAAGTAAACAAAACAGAACAAAAAAATCTTAATCCTCATAGATCTTACATTCTAGTGTGGAAGACAGATAATAAACAAGTGAGGAAAAAAAGAAACGCTAAGCAGGAAAGAGGGGATATAAATTTTTAGGGGTGCTTAGGATGATCAATGAAGGGAACTCTTGAGTAAGGAAACGAAGGAAGTGAGGCAGTGAGCTGCCAGATGATTTGCAGATGAGTAGGAAGAGCAAGTAAAAAGGCCATGAGGTCAAGTTCAAGATGTTTGTAAGGGGCCCCTGTGATTGGAGATGAGTGAGCAAAGGGCAGAGTAGTGGGAGTGAAAAGGTTAGAAAGACAACATAGGATCACGCTGGGCCTGGTAGGACATAGTAGAGACTTTGCTTTTAGTTCAGATGGGATGAGAGGCCAGTGGAGCGCTCTGAGCAGAAGAATGACTCCACTTGACATATTTAAGAGGATCAGTTTGGCTGCTGTCATGAGAATTATCTTGAAAGTGCAGTTGCAGGGAGACCAATTATGAGGAGAGTTGCAATAATATAGGTGAGAGATGATAGTAGCTTGGACAAGGCTTCAGACAGCCGGGGCTGGGGGGTGGCGGGGAGGGGGAGGAAAGGACTAGAAGATATATGTGTCAAAGGTAGAACTGACAGAGGAGACTGAGAGTGAGCAACTATAAAAGAAGGAGGAAAACCAGGCAAGGGGGGATGTCCTGAAAACCAAGTGCAGAAAGTATTTCAGGGAGGAGAGAGTGAGATGAGGACTGAGAAATAATGAGTAGGTTTAGCAATGTGGAGGTCACTGGTGGCTTTGAGAAGAGTGGTTTCAGAGAGGTGATGAGGCTATTGGTGATGAAATGAGAGAACAGAGGTTGGACCAATGGGTATATGCAAAACTTTCAAGAATTTTTGCCAAAAGAGGATGGAGAAACAAAATGAGTGTTAGTCAAAAGGACAATGTAATTTAAGATGGGAAAGTTAGCAATATACTTGTAGGCCGATGTGGGAAATAATTCAGTAGGGAGAGAAAAATGGATGATGTAAATGACAGAAAAGAAAATGGTGGTGGGATGTCCCAGAGCAGGCAATGGAGGACAGCCTTAGCTATAAACACAGACAGTTCATCCATCCACAGAAAGCAAAGAGAAGGCAGACTGTATGGTGATGGAAGATTGTGGAAGTTCTCTCTGATTGCTTCAATTTCCTCAGCAAAGCTGGTGGTGAGATGGTTCATTGGTTGAGGATGGAGGAAGAGCTGGAGATTTCAGGGGAGAGGAGACAATATGAAACAGCCCTTTCCTGGTAAAAGGAAGAATTCTCTACATGTTAGCAAGTTTATAGTAAATGGAACTAGTTGTCAATGGGGAGATTTAAGCATAAATAGGATGACATTTGTCAGTGATGTCTTAGGGGAAATGCAAGTTTCAGATTGAGGATGTAGTGTGCGGGAAGCCACCGCTTGCTGAAATGTCATGAAGAGTGCACCAAGGAACAGAAGGCCAATGGACCTTGGGTGCTAGCAGGCCTGATGCTAAGCACTGATTGTTTGTGTTGAGATAGTAGTGGCTCAAGGCAATTCCTTAACCTGACAATCCTTTTATTGTTTACCAAACTTTACCTTTGATATGCCTGTATGCATTGCTAAAGGGCAAATGTGTAATCAACTAAATAAAAGGTGAACCAAGCCAGAGGTCAGTGTGCCTCTTCCAGAAAGAGGCTCCACTTGGCCCCCAATGCCTTCTAAATTCATATTTCTTGTATATATGTATTTTCATTTGTGCGTCGGCTCCTGCCTCAGATCCTGAACCCTGCCATGAAGGTTGTGGCAGTAGTGATGGTTAAATGAGCCTTTCTCAAGTCTTTAATATTTATTCTTTCAGAAACTTGTGTCTGAAGGTTTGTTGTGGGTTTTTTTTAGTGTTTTATATCAGACTACTGATGTAGTATCTATATTAATAGAGGAATATGCAAATTGTCTGGGACACTGTCACAGTAACAGTAATGACCAGCACGCTGTGTGGGGTGACCAGGCCAGCAGGGGGGTTAGTGAGAGATGACCAAATGACTGAACAGCAAGCTGTGTGGGGCGACCAAGCTGGCAGGAGGGTTAGTAAGGGAAGACCAAATGACTGAACAAGCAGGCTGTATGGGGAGATCAGGTCAGCAGGGTGGTTAGTGAGGGATGACTAAGCTGGCAGAAGGAGCAGTTGGGGGTGACCAGGCCAGCAGGGGTGGCAGTTAGGGGTGGCAAGCTGGTGGGAGGGGGACAGTTAGAGGTGACCAGGTCGTCAGAGAGGAGCAGTTGAGGGTGTCCAGTTTGGTAGGGGGGACAGTAAGGGGTGACAAAGCCAGCAGGGGGAGACAGTTGGGGGCAATCAGGCCAGCAGACAGAGGTGGTGAGAGGTGAGAAGGCTGGAAGGGGGGGCAGTTTGGGGCTATCAGGTAGGCATGAAAGTGAGCAGTTAGGAGCCAGCAGTCCCGGATTGTGAGAGGAATGTCTGACTGCCAGTTTAGGGGGATCAGGCCTAAACCAGCAGTCAGACATCCCCCAAGAGGTCCAGGATTAGAGAGGGTGCAGGCTGGACTGAGAGAACCCCCTCCCCATGCATGAATTTTGTGCACTGGGCCTCTAGTAGAAATATAAACATTTACACACAAATATAAATACATATAAGTATTTGTATTTACACAGATACATTCTAATTTACATAAGACTTTCAGAATTCCATCTCAAGTGTCAATAAAATGCTTAACAAGCTCTAAAGATGAAAACTGAATGCACTAAAATCTGAAATTTAAAATAAAGAATTCTTATCTAATAGCTTGAGGGAAATGTCTGCTATTTTATAAGCACTGAAAGTCCCCAATAATCTTGCAATAATAATACTCGTACACTCTCAGCACTCAAAGAATTGCTGGGAAATTGCCTCATTAACCTTTATAATACTCTTGTGGGGTCGGCAGGAATTTGATGAGATTTCCATTCTCTATGGTGAACTAATGGGGACAGGGAGATTTGGAAAAAAAATTGTAGACAGAGCTCAAATATAAGTAAATCCTGTATTGAATCCTGGGAGAGTCATCAATTTAGGGGCATATGAATGAATTAAAGTCTATTAATCACCAGTCATTTTAAACTTGTATCATAGATCTCAAGAATAGAAAGTCATCTTAGAAGAAATAATGAGAACAAAGAAAAATAAAAGAAAATTTATCTAGCACTTTCTATTTGGGTCTTTTAACCTGTCTCCAGTTATAGATATAAGAGAAGCAAAGACTCATTAGAGAGAGCAAGAAGTATGAGAATAAAATGAATACTCTGAACAAAAATAGGAAATCTAAGTTGCTAAAATGAGAGACAGGAATGAGAATGATATGAAACAGAAGAATCTTATATGAAGCATATAATAGAAGGAAAGGAAAAAAGCTCTGAAATTTTGAAGTCAGGGAAAGTTGAGCTGTCTATAAAGTCATCCATCTTGAACTGAAGTGTGTGTGTGTGGTGGAGAATGGGTTATAAGACTCAATAATTTTCCCAAAACAGCATTCTTCATTTGACACTCAAATGGCCTTCTGTAAATAATAAGCAGCAGGTAGAGGCCAGTGTGGCTCAGTGGTTGAGCATTGACCCATGAACTAGGAGGTCACAGTTCAATTCCCAGTCAGAGCACATGCCTGGTTGTGGGCTCTGTCTCCAGTAGGGGGTGTGCAAAAGGCAGCTGATCAATGTTTCTCTTTCATCAATGTTTCTATCTCTCTATCCTTCCTCTCTCTCTAAAATCAATTAAAATGCACACATTAAAACAATACACAGCAGCTAACATTTATTGAGAATTTGTTCAAGGCAGTTTTATTAGCTTTTTACATGTATTAATTTAATCCTCATCATATATAACAGTACTACTATTATCCTCATTTTACTGAATTAAGCCATGAAGGTAGAGTAACCTGCCCCAAAGCAGTCACTGCATGAAGCATCCTAATTCAATTCAGGAATTTATTAAGTACCTGCTGTTTTACATCCATAATAAATACCTGTTGAATGAATGAATGAATGAGTGAATGAATGAACCAGTGTACATCAGACTTCGTAGGGTTGAATGTCTGGTGAAACTCAGGCAATATTTAAAGTATCCAAGG
>PVJC01050820.1:0-11682 GCA_004026665.1 Murina feae | reverse complement strand
AAGCCTTGATGGTGTGCCTGGGGACAGGCCCCCAGCAGGTAGACACACACAGGAGGACTGCTCCAAGCCTCCACGGTGTGCCTGGTGGCAGGCCCCCGGCAGGTAGACACACACAGGAGGACTGCTCTGAGCCTCTGATGGGGCTGGGGGCAGGTCCCCAGTGATGACACACACACATACACACACACACACACACACACAGAAAAGGCGCCTGGCAGACTGGGGCCATCATAGGACATCCACTGAGGGGTCCCAGACTGTGAGAGGGCACAGGTCGGGCTGAGGGACTCCCTCCACCCCGAGTGCACAAATTTTTGTGCACCGGGCCCCTAGTCTTTTACAAACAGGAGGAACTATAAACTATCACTCCAGGAGGATGCTAGGAATGGAAAGCAGTCCCTGGCCAACAAGTAGCGGGAAAATGGGAACCCCAGTTTTACAAATGCAAGGAAGTGAAATCTGCCAACGACCAGTGAGTTTGGAAGAGAATCCTCATCCCCAGCTGGTATCTTGATTTTAGCCAGGCAAGACACCCTAAGCAGAGAATCCAGTCATGCCATGCTCAGACTTGTGAGCTTCAGAAACTGAGATAATAAACTGTGTTGTTTTAAGTCTGTGGTAATGTTATGAAACAACAGAAAACTAATACAACTAGAAATTTACTTTGGTTGTATAGTGCGAATACACTGATATTTGGATCACCAAATCTAAAAGAAATATAGTACACAAGCTGGAATCTATGGCCCAGGGTTGTAATCAGCAGACAGATGCATTTTACTTGGCCTCTTGGCCAGCAGTTTGGGTCCATGCACTATTTCAAAACTATTTGAATTAGTTGTCAAAATTTTAAAAATCTGGAAACTTCATATTAAGTATGAATTTCTAACTTGCCTTAGAAAATCACAAGTAAAAAAAAAAGGAAACCTGAGTTAGTAATGACTTTCTTCTTTGAGAGAGAAATTCACACTCTAGTTGGTATCCATTTATATAGAACTTAGAGATCTTAAAGTTCTCATGCCTCTTTCCTGTATACATATCAAAGACACTTTAGGTAGATTATGGAAAACAACATATTAAATCCTGGAAGATGTCACTCGAAAATATTCTATATTCAAAAATATAGAGTATGTGCACTTGATTTCAGACAGACTACAACGTGCAGTTAATATTGTCATGAAACATAAACATGGTTTATGTTCTCAAGTAATTGGAAGACCACTTAACCTATTGACAGGTATGGTAAGTTAGAAAGACTAGGTTGCTAGAGCAAAAGCACGTCAACTCTGTCTACCTCCAACAGATGGAAACATAGCTTGCTTAGAGGACATCACTTAATTTACACATATTTAGGGAGTTTTTTACTGCCTAAATACAGAAATGCCTTTAATCTAAAAAATAAAGTGTGCAATTCTCAAAGAAATTTATTTATTTAATATACTAGTAGCCCAGTGCATGAAACTCGTGCACATTGAAAGGAAACGTAATTTGGACTCACTATCTAATATCAATAATATATGAGCGTGAGGCAGTCCGATTTCTGAAATTCAAAGACATGAATTTTAGCTATTACTTTGCCAAATAAATGGAATTTACAGATATCATTTAAAAGAGCATTCAGCTTCATATTAAAAACTCTGGCTACCAAGTCAGGTCTGTTTTCAACTTTTGCTGGTGTTGTAAATTGTTTGCAATATCTGTCCATTTGGGGTTGCACATAATGGTTACGAAAAAATTGGGCTTGCCATACCTCGTTACAATTGCCATAGCATCCTGATATCGCTGCTGCATATTTCTGGGACTACCCTCAAAAGATGATGGAAGTATTATCATCTTACCAATTGACACATTGTCCTTTTCAGATCTAGATTTGAGATAATCCATCAAACCACTATATTTTTCAACTCTCAACTTAGTTTGCTTTGATGAAATTTATCCAATTGGCCTCCATTTTTTTAAATATATATTTTATTGATTTTTTATAGAGAGGAAGGGAGAGGGATAGAAAGTCAGAAACATCGATGAGAGAGAAACATCGATCAGCTGCCCCCTGCACACCCCCTACTGGGAATGTGCCAGCAACCAAGGTACATGCCCTTGACCGGAATCGAACCTGGGACCCTTCAGTCCACAGGCTGATGCTCTATCCAGAGCCAAACCGGTCAGGGTGGCCTCCATTTTTTAATATGAATCCACACTAAACTGTTGAGTTAATTTTCCTGCATTTAAAATAGGATTGAACGTATCCCGCACAGAAAGATGGAATCCATAATACTGCATTTGTGTGACTCGTGTCCTTACATTTTGTCTAGTATTATTGTTGATTACACAGTTGTCTCTGAGTCTTAATGCAATATCTGTTCCCCAGCTTTGTTCACCATGTGGAAAAGAATAGGATGTGTCATCATATCTAATGTAGGAAACAGGATACTGATTTGTTTTATTTTAGTGGCATTTGGATTATTGAGATCTGGTTTATAATGAATGAGCAAGTCCCTTTCAAAAGGAGGCTCCCCATCTTCATTTCGGAATATGACAGAAACCTCGGTCATACACAGAGAGAATTATATCTCCCCGGGTAACTGTTACGATTGTATTTAATCACCATTGTTACCTCTGTGGGAGCAATACCTTTTGCTGCTGCTTCAGATTTTCTACCTCATGCAGCATCTTGTACGATTTTGTCAATTCATTTATTTCATGCATGAGGTTGTTGATATTGATCATGAGTCTTTCTGAGCAGCCCTGGTTTTCTGGCATTGTTCATCTTTTACTTGTGGCTTTGGCTGCATCCAAAATATAGAATTGAGCAAACTTCTGAGAAACACCATCCGAAGGATGTAAAGTTCCAGTACAGTGATAAACTTCTCCGTGTATTCTAAAACAGTATGGCCCACATCCTGATGGTGATGCAATATTGGCACCCATGGAAGCAAAAGAACTATTCATGGAACAAATATTTTCCATGAAATTTTTACTGTCAGAATCTTCATTTGTCATTTATCTGTTTAAATATGCCGGGTAATCTGGAAAATGTGTATCATTTAGGCAGACTTTCCATTTGCTACAATAGCGAGTAAATTTCCCATTGGATGGTTTTTTGTCAGAGAAATTTAGTGACAGGCAAAATTCACATCAAACAGTCATTCCACCACAACTATGTTCGACGACTGTATCCTCATATATTCCATTTTCGCTGAAAAGGCAGATCCTACCGGTATCAACAGTACTTGTTGATGACTGTTCTCTCAACATACTCTGTTGTCGCCACCGCCTTCTTTCAACTTCAAAGGTACGCTGGTCTTTAGACATTCTCTGTAGATAACGCTGGTGTTTTTCAGCATCAGAGCAGCATTTTTCCGGCAGGTGATGTTCCTGTCACAGGTGCCGCCTTTTTTCAAAATTAAACGTACGTTGCTCTGCAGACACTTTCTGTTGATAACAACGGAATCTTCCGGCTGCAGAGCAACGTTATATCAACAGTTGTTCTTTAGACATAGTCCCACCTCTCTACTGATGTGGTCTGAGATGCAGGTGAATGAGAGCCCTATCAGGCCACTGAGAGCTATCTGACCAATGGCTGATTCTGGCTGATTCTGTGGGGGTGGAACTTCTTCCTCCCTGCTATCAGTTTCCACAGCTGTGATGAGGAGGCTGGGGTGCACCCTCCAAGCCACCCTCTTTCTCTTGCTCTGTTCTATGTCCAGCTGTCTTCTGCTCTGCTAAGTCCTCCAAACCTCCCGCTCTCTGCTGGCAAAGTCCTGGGAGTCCGCAGTAGGGCTAAACGCGGGCAGCCGTGCCTCCTCAACTGGCGAAAGTCCTCGGGCATGGTTAGGTGCCAGTGGCTGTGCCTACCCAACCGACTGGTGAAAGTCCCAGGAGCCCATGGCCACAGCTACCGTTGCCTCTTGGGATGCTTGACACCTGTGTATGCAAATTAATCGCCATCTTTGTCAGATAATTTGTATAGTCACTTGGATTGGCTGGTGGGCATGTGGCTCGAGAGTAGCAGAGAACGGTTAATTTGCATGTTTCTCTCTTATTATATAGGAGGATACTAACAAGTCCCTGCAGAGCTGGTCATTGAGCTAGGTATGTGCTGGAGGGTTCAGTGATGAAATTAGATAGGCACAGTGTTGCCCTCCGAGAGCTCAGTGTAGTGGGGACAGGGCAAATACACAGCCGAAGCCCTTAGAAGACTGAAGAGGCCGTTACAATACAAAGAAAATGTTTAGAGTAGATGGTATCATTAAATTATGTCCATCAGTACTGTTTCTGTACAGTCCAGCTTCAAGGATCACACTGCCTTGTGCTTGGTGGGTCCGAGTGAGTTGGGTTATAAAATTCAGGCCTCTGATGTAGGTAGTAGAATGTTCATAGTGACAATTAGTGATAGCCAAAAACTGGTTATATGGTAGATTGACCTTCATTTTCTTATTAAATTTATCACTATTAGAAATTTAGATTGACTTCCAGTTTTTTGTATAGTGAATAATATTACAATAAACATCTTCCTAGCATAACCTCTTCTGCCTATCTGAAGCATTTCCTTACTAATTCTTAATATATACTTCCAGACTGCTAACCAAGTGAGCTATATCATTTAATACATCATCAATATATTTTTAAAAAGGAACCAATTTCACCACAACCATGCCAAACATATTAACATTATATATTTTTTACTAATCTAAAAGATAGGGAGGGAGACATATTTAGTTTAGAAAAATTGCATAACTTTGATATAAGCAAAGTTGCCTCCTCCAGTTCTTCTTTTAAAATAGTGGCGTGGACAAAAGAGCACATAGATTTTTATTGCTATCCATGATGATGAACAAAGGGTCTCCACAGAAAATTCAAGAAACCAAAATATCCACAAGATAATACCATTCATCCCCATCAGTTTCATCTGAGTAGGTTTTCTGATGAAATTCTACTTTGAGAGCTTTTAGACTTAGCTTCTAAAAAGTCAGCAAACTACAGGATAGAAGAGAGCTTCATTTTCTGTTTCTATTTCTTAATAAAAACTCAAAAAGATGATGACTCAAGGCTCTGGCTGTTATTAAGTTGACAACTTTTTTCAAGATAGCTGGCAGAGTTTCTAATGGCGAGCACAGTAATATAAAAACAATGAGTCATAATAATGTGTACACTACATCAAAATTAGAGGTATTGCCAAGCATTACAGGTAAGACATTCACCACATACCAAGAAATATTTTTCAAAGCTTTTCTGGAAAAATAAACTTTTCACCACCTAGGAGATGTCAAAGGCTTTTAATATTTCCTAGAAGAGCTTACATCAGCATCACACAGTGGATTAAGTTTCACCCTTCTGAATACTGACAAGAAATGGAATAGATGTCAATGCCTCACTGACCTGCCTCATAATATTGGAGAAAACATTTAGACATGATGACATCATTTACAGAGACAAAGCTTCAATATTTCTTCTCTGTTCCAATCCACAAATCAGTCTATTCCAAAGCACAAAGATCCACCAAGGTCTTTAGAATACCTTAAGCATGAAATAAAATTTAAAAAAAAATGATATAAAAATAAATAAAAAATGAGAATCCCAAGTTTATGAACAACACCTTCCCCCAGAAATCCAATAGTAAGTGGAAAGAATTTGGAACACAACACTCCAAACTTAATTAAATGCTCTCAAGTAAGCAAGTGGGAGTATGATAAAATACTTTGAAAAGAGAAACTCAAAAACTAAGAACAGAAATGGACAAAAAAAAAGGCATAAAGAAATGAGTGGATATGAGAAAATACAGAATTACATCCTATATAATAAAAGAGTAATACACAAATTGACCATCACCCGAGACACCTAAGCCACGCCCACCACCAAGCCATGCCTCCCAGCCAATCAGAGCAGCTGTTTGCAAATTAACCCAGCCAAGATGGAGGCCAGCAGCCACAGAGCTAGAGCAAACCAGAGGCTTCTGTTGCAACTGCCTGCTTAGGCTGGCTGAGCCTCTGGTCACGGCCATGCCCACCAGCCAATCAGAGCGGCAATATGCAAATTAACCCAGCCAAGATGGAGGCCAGCAGCTATGGAGCTAGAGCAAACCAGAGGCTTCCGTTGCAACTGCCTGCCTAGGCTGGCTGAGCCTCTGGTCACGATAACAATGTTTTAATTATAGAAGCCATGGAGCTGAAACAAACAGGAGGTTTCATTGCCTGCCTAGGTCTCAGCTTAAAGCAACAGTGTTTCAATTATCTAAACTAATAAAAGGGTAATATTAAAATTGACTGTTTCTTCAGGACTCCTAAGCCACGCCCACCAGCCAATCAGAGCAGCTGTATAGAAATTAACCCAGCCAAGATGGAGGCTGGCAGGGCGGCTCTGCACTGGGAGCCTCCACCCCCCGGGGGGCCTCCTGGGTCCACTGTCTGGCTCCGCCCCCCCAGGGGCCTCCATGGGACATCCAGGAGCAGCTGTCCTGGGTCTGCTGCCTAGCTCTGCCCTGGGGCCCTCTGCAGGATGTGCAGGAGAGCCTGTCCTGGGTCTGCTGCGTGGCTCCGCCCCAGGTCCTCCTCAGGGGCGTGCGGGAGCACCCGTCCAGGGTCCGCTGCCTTTTTCTGTCCCCTGGGGCCTCTACAGGGCATGCGGGAGCGTCTGCTGCACAGTGCGGAGCATCTGAAGCCAGTCCGCTGCCTAGCTCCACCCTGGGTGTGTTTGCTCAGCAGCAGGGCCCCACCAAGAGATCCTGCACCAGTGTCCGCCCCTGCCTCGCCACCCAGCTGTGCGCCAGGTGTGTCCCCTCAGTGGTGGGGGCCCATCAGGAGTGTGCGATTGTGGGCCCTCCAGTGGGAAATGTCCACGCCTGCACTCACCAGCCCTCCCACCCCCCAGTGCACGAACCCTGAAGGGGCTGTGGGCAGCCTGAAAATGGCAAACAGCCCCTCACCTAGGCTGGCCAGGCATGCCAGCAGGTGGACATCACCCCCAAGGTGTCCCAGACTGCAAGAAGGCACAGGCCAGACTGAGGGACTCCCGCCCCTAAATGCACAAATTTTTGTGCACCGGGTCCCTGGTATCAGAAATAAAGACCCTATTACAAGGTGCACAAGGTATAACAGATTGCAATGAAAATATGGTAATGAATGTTGGAGAAAAGAAGAAAAATATAATATAAAGAAAATAAAAACATAAAAAAGATCAATGAGAATGGTTGAAATAAATATGGTTGAAATGGCAAAGACGGTCCAATTTTCTAATAATTAAGGTGTCTAAAAAGATACACAGGATAATGGGACAGAAAGAATATCAAAACTATTACCTAAGAAAATGTTCTAAAATAAAAGATCTGAATCTGCATATTGAAAGGGCTCATTAGGTACCAATTAAAACTAGCCTACAATGATCAACTTCAACATACATCCTTCTAAAACTATTAGACTTTAAAGGCAAATTAAGAATTCTCACATCCTCTATATAAAGATCACCTTTAAAGGCAAGTAAATTTAACTGTTATCAGACTTCTCAAAAAAATAAAATAAAAAATAAAAAGCAAGACAATGATGGAAGAGTATTTTTTTTAAAACTCAAAAAATAAAGAACATGTGAATCAAGGATTTTCATCAAGCTGTCTCTCAAGGTCATAAAAGATTTAAAAGTAAGCCATTTTAAACACACAAGAGATTTTGCACTCATAAGACCTTCTTAAGGAATCAATCTATTCAAATATGAATTTTATCCAGTCAAGGTATGACTGGGAGAACTTGAGCAGAAAGACTGACAGAGCATTTAATGTTTCCTTGTAGATTTAGAAAAGTTAGAGATGGGTTGAAGAATAGATTCAAGAATAGTTCAATATCTGTGAATCAATCAGTGTGGTAAGGAAGGCCTACTCTTGCACAAATTTTGTGCATTGGGCCTCTAGTTAACTTATATTCTGACAAATAAAATGGGGGAAAAGGGAGAGAAAAGTAGAATAATTTACTGAATATTATGTGAACAACAGGATTATAGGGTTTGAAAGACACCATTAAAAATAGACAAATCAGATAGTAAAAAGTCGAGACAATAGGAAAAGAGGCATTTTAAAAGTATAAATTGAAAGGTAACATTTAGAACAAAGCTATAAAATTTACTAAAACCTAAAAGAAATTTTAAAAGTAGATGGAATAATGTAAAGACATAAACAGAACAAATATAATACCTATGATTATAACTTAATATAAAATGATAGACTTGAGACCAAACCTTTCAATTTTATAAATAAGTGCAAATGGGATTAACTTAGGTATTTAATAAGAAAGATTTTCCATTTGGTTCATAAAATAGGATCTAATAACATGCTAAATACAAGAAACACACCCAAAATAAAATGACTCAGGAAAGCTAAAAATAAAGGGATGAGCAAAAACTGGTACACAAGGCAAAATAAGACAGGAGGAGTGTGGCGGGATGGTGTGTGCATGTGTACGTGTGTGTGCATGTGAGCACGTGTGTGTGTGTGTGTGTGTGTGTGTGTGTGTGTGATCTTGATGCCAAAGGAGAACTCAAACTGAAAGGCCACACATTTTACAAAAGAGGGACTTTCTAATGCTAGAAATCACAATTTGAATTGAAGATATTAAAATATCAATATCCATGCAATAACACATCAGTCCCCTTTATGAAAGAAAAACCAAAAGAGATGAAGTAACACAAAAATAGAACACACTAGTAAGAGATCAAGTAGATAAAAATAAGGATACAGAAAACCTAAACAGAATAATAAATTATATGTTTTGGATGCATATGAAACTTTACAACTTAATTTGAGAGAATAAACCTCAAGCATACATGGGACATTCACAAAAATAATTATATATCAGATTAGAAAGGGAATATCAGCTAATTCTATAAAGCTGACATTTTCCCCAAGAAATAAAAGCCTAGGACCAGACGGCTTCACAGGTGAATTCTACCAGACATTCAAAAAAAGAATACCCATTTTTTTCAAATTGTTTCAAAAAATTAAAGAGATAGCAACATTTTCAAACTCATTCTATGAAGCCAGCATTACCCAGATACCAAACCCAGAAAAATAAATTACACATATATATAAAATTACAGTCCAATATCCTTGATGAATAAATTCTCAACAAAATATTAGCAAACCAGTTTAACAATACATTAAAACGGTTATACAAATGGAAATCATCCCAGAGATACAGGATGGTTCAAATCTATGAATCAATCAATGTCATGTCACATTAACAAAATAAAGGATAAAAACCACATGGTCATCAATAACAGATACAGAAAAAAATATGACAAAATCCAACATCCTTTTATGGTAAAACATTCTCTATAAAGTGGGAACATATCTCAACATGTGAAGGGTACATATGACAAACCTACAGCTAAAGGGTACATATGACAAACCTACAGTTAAATAACAGAGTCAATGGTGAAAACCTGGAAGCTTTCCCTCTATGATCAGAAAGAAGACAACAATTCCCACCATTATCACTTCCATTCATCACAGTATCAGCAGTTCTAGCCATAGCAATCAGACAAGAGAAAGAAATAAAAGGAACCAAATCAGAAAAAAGTATAACTCATTATTTGCAAATAACATGATACTATATATAAAAAATTCCAAAGACTCCACCAAAAAACTATTAAGAATAATAATAAAAAGAAAACCTCAGTAAAGTTGTAGGATACAGATGTACAGATAAATGGAATACAGCCCAGAAATAAATCCTTGCTTACATGGTCAATGAATCTATAACAAAGAAGGCAAGAAGATGCAATGGGGTAAAGAGTCTCTTCAACAAGTGGTGTTGGAAAAACTGGATACATTATAAAAAATATAATGGGACCATTTTCTTACACCATATAAATAAATTCAAAATGGATTAAAGACTTAAATGTAACACCTGAAACCATAAAACACCTCAAAGATAATGTAGGCACTAAAGCCTCTGACATTACTCTTAGCCCTATCTTTTTGTATCTAACTTCTAAGGCAAGGAAAACAAAGGAAAAAATAAACAATGAGAGTACCAGTACATCAAACTAAAAAGTTTTTGCATAGTGAAGGAAACCATCAATAAAATCTACTGAATGGAAGAAGATATCTGCAAATGATACATACAATAAGGAGTTAATATTCATAACATATAATGAACTCACACAACTTAACACCAAGAAATCCCACAACAATCTGATTCAATAATGAGCAGGGGACCTGAATTGGCATTTCTCCAAAGAGAACAGACATACAGATGGCCAACAGATACATGAAAAAATGTTCAACATTAATAATCATCAGGGAAATGTAAATTAAAACTAAAATAAGGTATCTCTTCACCCCTGTCAGAGTGAGTATCATCAATAAGTCAACAAGTAAGTACTGGTGAGGATATGGAGAAAAGAGGGCCCTTGTATTCTGTTGGAAGAATTGTAAATTAGTGCAACAAACTGGGGATTCCTGCTGGCACTGAACTTGCACCAATGACCACTGGTTGACACCAGTTAAAGGATATATGGCAAAACAAAACAAAAGCACCATCACTTACTACAAAAATAACGAAGATATCTATAATAATAAAAGTGCAATATGCAAATTGACCAAACGGCCATCCAGATGTCCTTCCAGATGACCTTCCGCACAACCTTCCAGACGAAGTCAGGGCTGCAGCCAAAGGATCAAGGCAGCCAGCGTGGCGACGAGGGAGGGATTGAGGCAGCCACTGCAGCAGCAAAGGCCTACTCTTGCACGCATTTCATGCATCAGGCCTCTAGTTTTGAAATAATTTTAACAAAAAGTGTGTAAAACCTACATGAGAAAAAGTTTAAAGAACTCCTAAAGGACAACAAAATTAGATATGAACAAATGGAAAAAAGCAGCTCTTGTTTGTGCACAGGATGACTTAACATCATAAAAATAATTTATAAACAGCATAATCCCAATAAAAATACCAACAAACTTTTTTTATGAAATTGGACAGGTATCCAGATTTCATATGGATAAATATACATATGAAATAAACATCTATAAAGAGAGAGTAGTTCAATCACATATTAAAACAGTAAAAAGTTCTATAATTAAAACTAAAATTCTGACACATGGATAGGCCAGTGGAATACAATAGAAAGTCCAGAAATAAAATCAAGTACATACAAAACTTTAAGTACATGATAAAGGTAGTCTTTCAAACCTTTGGGCAAAGATAGACTGTAAAATACATGCTACTAGAACAAGAGATTAGTTATCTGGAAAAGATACTATTAGATCTACACTTCATATGGTACAAAAAAAATATTTCCAAATGGACCTGAGATCTAAATGTACCACATAAATACTAAAGGAAAACATGGGTAAGTTTATTTTTAATTACGATGTAAAAATAAAAAAAGGCTTTCCAATTTCTAATTACAACTCAAATCCAGATGCAGTAATTTAATACATTTTTAAAAGTTTGCATGGCAAAAAACCCACACAAAAATCCACTATAAACAAGCTAGCTCCATAATCAAAGTTAAAACATTAGAAGGCAAACTAAGAGAAATTGTGGCACATATCACATACAGGCTAATATCACTAAAAGACAGTAAGGAAGTTCCGAATACCTCAAAGAAAACAAGACCAAAGAAACTTGACAGAAAAATGAGAAATGATATAAACAAATAAAAAGATAAATAAGAAATGAACTTTTAACGTATTTTTCA
>PVJC01050819.1:0-11691 GCA_004026665.1 Murina feae | reverse complement strand
CAACTGTCCTCCCCTGCAGGCCTGGGTACCCCCCCAGCTGTCCTACCCTGTAGGCCTGAGTCCCTCCCAACTGCCCTCCCTTGCTGGCCATCTTTGACCACATGGGGGAAGCCATCTTGTGACAGTCAATTTGCATATTACTCTTTTATTAGAGTAGATTTTAAAGATGGGGAGTAAATTCAGGGAGGTTAAATAATCATGGCTAAGATCACAAAGCTTGGAAAGTAGGACATGTGAGATTGGAACCCAGTTCATTCTGATTCTAAAAACTTTGCAGTGGAGAGCATGGTTTTCTTTTAAGGTAGATAATTTCACTTCCCACTTCTATGCATTTCTAACTGTCTGAGACCTTGCATAGCAGTGTAGGCCACTTTCCAATGTAACATTGTTTGCGGGAAACGAGCAAACTCGTCATAACGCTTTTTATACCAAAGCGCAGGAGACGAGTTTTTTCCAAAAATGATGAATAGAGACAGTCGTCAAATATGGAGGGCCTGGCATTTCAACAACAACGAAAATGTGCAAGACAACTCAGATAGACTTTGCAAAGTCAGACCATTATTGGATTTCTTTCTTCCTGTTACGACGCGACTTGCCGGGAAAATGCCCGCTTACATTGGGGTAACCGAGGTCCAAACCAGGGGGCCACAACTTTATTCCCTACAAGGAAGACGAGGTTCTGTTGTTACTTACAAATAGAAAAAGTAAATCTTAATTATTCTTCTTTCATTCCTTTTCTCACTCTGTAACCATTTCAAGGTTCATTTATGCAAAGAGATAACAAAACAAATACTTAGGAAAGTATGTTCTTTCCAAATAAATCTACTCTGTTTTCTCAAACGTGCTTGTGACAGGTAAATCTTCAAGTGAAATCACTATACTCTTTGATTTCAGTTAGACTTAATAGACTTTCTCATTAGTTATAAATCACACTGGGATGAGTTACATTGTAGGTTAAATGTTTACCCTTTTCCTTCCTGTTTTCTAGGAACTTTATTAGAAATTATATTGGGCAGGAAGTAACTTTTAAACAAATATAATTTATTTTTAGACTAGTTAAGAAACTTAAAAAAAGGACCATATGGAAGAAAGTAAAACAGTAGGTAAAACTGACCTTTATCAATTATTGATTTTTTTCCCATGACGGTTCTAGCCCCATATTTGTAATAAGTAATTAATATGTAATTTAATGTTGTTATAAATTAAAACTCCTGTTTGTAATTTTAAAAAGTGTTTTCACACCCATCTCTCTTTTGACTTTTTGCTTACCAAATGCTCTGAAGCAAGTATATGCATTTATGAATGGAAAAATTAACATAAAATGAGTCTGGGATGAAGATCCCAGACTGGAAAGCTAAGAGTTTTGACCTTACCAGAATAGTTACTCAATGAACTTAATTATAATATGTGAAAATATAGAAAAATAAATATGTAATTATGTTAACCCATAGCAGACACTACCAGAAGTAATGAGTAGCAGGTGCAAGTCATTTAAGAAAAATAAATTATGAGAGTGTTAATGCTGGGAACATTTTATGAATTTAATTTGGTTGTTTCTGAAACTATGAATTTAATATGATTATAGTGGCAGAACACCTAAACTGAGCTTGTAAGAGTTCATTTGGAGACTCACTGATTTATCAAATAAAAATTCTTAATCAGTATATAGTGTAGTAGTAATATTTTCCTAAAGATTTTCATGGAAGTGTTGGTATTGTCAATAAAGCATTTATAATGAATACAAGCCAGTTTAAATAAGCTACTGAATGTCATCTTACTCTATAAGGGGTAAAATGCAGACAGTATGATGATGATGAGTTATATGAACTATGTAAAAAGTCATAAAATTTGAATGGAGTGAATTTATCAAATTGTTTTTCTTTTTCTTTAACTCCTTCTCTTTGTTTTTGTTTGTCTGTTTATTATTTGAGGGGAGGGAGAGAGAGAGAAACACTGATTTGTTCCACTTATTTTTTAAAAATATATTTTTATTGATGTTTTTGCAGAGAGGAAGGGATAGGGATAGAGAGTTGGAAACATCGCTGAGAGAGAAACATCGATCAGCTGCCTCCTGCACACCCGCCACTGGGGATGTGCCCAAAACCAAGGTACATGACCTTGACTGGAATCGAACCTGGGACCCTTGAGTCCTCAGGCCAATGCTCTATCCACTGAGCCAAACCGCTTAGGGCTTCCACTTAGTCTTGTATGTGCCCTGAGCAGAGATCTAAACCTCAACCTTGGCTTATCCTAATAAGTCTCTAACCAACTGAGCCACCTAGCCAGGGCTATTTCTTCTCTTTCTTATCATCTGTAATGTCATGCTATGGGATTCAACTTTTCACTGCATCCATATCCATGGCAGACACCACCAGTCCACTGATCTTCTCTCCTTTTGAGTCCCAGTGAGCCTTGAATCCCAGGTTCCACTACAGAATCAGTGATTCGTTGTCTGTACTGAAAACCCAGATTGAACCCTACTCACTTCAGTTCATTAGCAGAAGCAGATTCTGTATGGAAGAAAGACTTAACTATGAAAAAAGATACTTTAACATATTTAGAAAAAGATTTATTATTGTAGGGTAAGATAAAGAATTTATTTAACTAGACATAAACAGAAGAGACAATAGGAAAAATATTAATACATTCAACAACATTAAAATGAAGAACTTAGAATGGATTTTGTAAGATTTGTTTGTCAGCTAGTGTACTATTTGACTGCAAGCTGTCCAGGCTGCTGTTTTACTGTAGTAAGTATTTAATTATGTGGAAGATTTTTTGTCCGTGACCTAGAGTGGACATGAAGACCCCCAATAGCCCAGCTTTTGTACAAGAGCACATTGCTGCACCTGCAGAGTTGTGGACACTGTGGCTGATAGCTGCATCTTTTCTCGTACAGTGTCTTGTTCCTAAAAGAGAGGTCAGAGTAGGTTAAAGCTGATTTCATGGAATTGAGGAAATATGATATTTAGGAACTATTTATGGTGTATATGGCAAACTCAAGCATCAGTGTTCAAGATAACTTTATTATCTACCTTGATAATTTATTTGATAGAGTCCTTAAGATTTTGATAAGTACTTAAAGCTCTGAAGTTAGAGAGCCTGAGCTCTCAGCCTTCCTCTACCACCAAGAAATTGCATGAACTTTAAACACATTAGTTAACTTTCTGGGGCTTCAGTTTCCTTTTCTTGAAGAGAGGGATTTTTGCACTCGGAAAGAGTCCCTCTCTTGGTGTGGAGAATGGGTGAACAGAATGAGACCTAATGAAAACGTTGGCTTAAGACAGAGGCAGAAGCTGGAAGATCGGGGGAACTATAAAGGCTTTATAAAAAGCAAAAATCCATTAGATTTCAGGGGTAGGGAACAGAATCATGACAAATACTCACATGTTGTCTGACCTG
Organism: Murina feae; assembly: GCA_004026665.1. Taxonomy (NCBI): domain Eukaryota; kingdom Metazoa; phylum Chordata; class Mammalia; order Chiroptera; family Vespertilionidae; genus Murina; species Murina feae. The sequence goes on along the minus strand of PVJC01050819.1, from coordinate 8,289 downwards.
GCCAATTGGATTGATGCTGGTATGGTATAGAAAGTATAGTAAGGGCTTCTTTAGGGGAAGTGTTGGTACAGCTTCACGTGTAAATAGTCATCTCGTACTTGGAAAATAATACGCACCATCATTCACACTGCTGTTATCGTGTGCATGCACTCTGTGTCACTCCTGAAGACCGTTTACATACATTCCAGCGGATGATTGTTCATTCGTGTGTTTTCTGCTCCTCCTGGAATAAGTCCTTGCTAGCCCTGAAGCAGTACCCTGTCTGTTTTGGAGAAACATCCTCAGTTACCCACTATATTGTAAACAGTTTTCTCTAACAACTGCACCATCTAGGATCTTATTTGATGATCTTCCCTTTCTTTTTAGTGTCTTGGTGCACTTTGCTCTCAGAATCATCCCAGTTCAGAAAACAATTTCAATACCGTTGAACTTCAATAACAATTGAGTTAGCGTCTCTGCTCCTCAGAAATTATTGGTCTAAATAAAGCTTCATTTATTTCCTCCCTTAGACCAGCTCTTTAAACTCCAGGGCACTGAAAGCAATCATACCCATTACTCCAGAACAATGGCGTGTCTTTATGTTAGGTCTTCTAATAAGAAAACCATTCGAGTATTTAGTAATAGCCAGGGAATATTTGTTTCATGGTAAGTTTTGGTGTCCATTTAGATCAAAGTTGTGCTAGGCTTGTAACATCTTATATGGTGGACTAAGGTCATCCTCAGCAGACATCAGGGCATAGTGTATGTGTTTAATGTCTCATCTTCTGTATACATTATTTCTATAATCTAGGAATTGCATTTGGATGCAAGTAATGGAAACTGGAAATGATGGTAGAAGAACAGAAATTTATTTCTTTTTCATATAAAGCACTACAGAGGTAGGCAGTCCAGGGAGGGTGTGGCAGTTCCATTGGCATCATGGATCTAGTCCCTTTTTATTTTTGGTTTCACTAACCTAGCATGGGGCTTCCATCTTCAAAGACACATTATGGTCCTAGGTTGCCATTGCTGCTCCAGTTAACATGTTCAATTTTTAGGCAGCAGGACAGAAGGAGAGATGAGGGATAGATCATATGGATAAACCTCCTAGTCAAGTACCTCCTGGTAAGCAGCGATTCAAGATGTCCCACCTCTGGTTACATTTCATGGCCAGCTTTTAATCAAATGACACATCATGGTCTTTTAGTTGGTTATAGTGTTGCCCTGAAAAACCAGGATTCTGTTGGCAAGGAAGAAGGGAAGGAAGAATGAATAATGGGTGAGGACTAGATTTTTTTTGGCCTCATATATTCTACTTAAGATATTGGTGGAAGTATTTCACAGGTAAGTAGAAAAATAGACATTACTCTTTAGTCATAAATTTGATGTCCAGGTGCCCTATCCTGAATTATCCCTGTTGGATAGCTTTAATGTTTAGTATTCTAAACTGAGAAAACAATTCTACTTGTTTGTTCTTAACACATAAAGTTAAAATGCCTGGTTCCATGTAGAGATTAGAGTAACTTTTCCCATTAATATGTTAGATATTGATAAAGTCAGGGAACAGCTAAAGAAGTCTGTGTTTCAAGGTACAAATATATTCAGAACCTTAGGTCTGTCCAAGGAAAGCTATGTGTTTTAGGCAGGAGAAAATGAGGCAATAATTTGTCAAAAGACACAAATGAATAAATTGAATTTTTTCAATAATTACAGGGCTTATGAATCAAAGGGAAATTGATTCTTGATATATTTGATTCATTTGCAGTCGTAAGTGTAAACATTTAACCTAGCCATCAGACAATTTTATATGATTCTACCTAGGCTGCTTCTAATTAATATTGATTTTGAATTAATATTAGCTTACAACAGTTATTTTTGGTACTTTTCCAGCTGTGTAAATACCCTTATTGCATAAACAGACTAAATTTAATCACAGAATTTATGGCGCTAGCAGTATTTATAACTTCATTGTGAGCCCAATGTTTTAAACATCTGTCCTTCATTTACTATATCTTTTATAGACTTTTATAACACAGGCCGAATTATGAGTATTTACACAAAGACACTGTAGCACAATAGTACTTGGAGGAAGGAACAAAATTTCTGAAAAAAAGAGTTTCTTTATAATGAACACTGTTTAGTTTAGTAACGCTGACTCCCATAAAAGCAAATAGGGACCGGTCTGAAATAAGTAAAGAGCATTTTTAAGAGAGCTCCTGGAAGACAAAATTTTATAATATTAAAAATGTCGAAATCAGATTTTAAAGGGGAGGGTTATGTTGCTGGTTGTTGTTTTCAAATGTCTTTGTCTTGTGTGAAAACCATCATGCAGCTTTTCCATTAAGTAGCAAGTTCTTCAACTGAAGTAACATGGTATGGCCTGGGGAGAATTAGGAAGGTGTACAAAATAGAGGAACAGAGTTAGTAAATAGGATTTTCAAAAGTAATTCCCCCCCCCCCCATCAAACAATGGGAGAAAATATCTGTCCAGTGTGGTTATGTAAAAGTCATAGAATTTTATGTTTATAGTTAATTTTTAAGTTCCAGCCCTGCAAGCCTCATGTATTTCCTCCAACTGATTTTATTTTGGATAAAGTAATTTTTATCTGATTTTCCTTTGGGAAAACATAGACATTTGCTCCTTGGCTGCCTGACAGGTACGGCTGAGTACTAAAAGGCCCACGTGAATTAGGCACATGAGACAGCCTGCCCCACACCGAGATGCCTCCCAGGCGAGCTGTTTGTCCTCTGCAAGAGGCTGACCTGCATGAGAAACAAGGCCTGAGACTGCCCTGCTTCTCAGGACCTCACATATACTGTATGTCTAAGGAAGCGGACAGTGTTCTTGAGGATGATTCGAGAAAATCAGGAGATGTGAACTTCTGGAACAGTACTTCTGGTGCATGGGAATAAAACAAATAGTAAGGGCAAAGGGGTGGTGCATTTGGAAGAGACGCTGTTTGAAGTTATCAACCTACATTGAAATCTGGATGTCTGTTGTACTTGAATTTTATATTATAAGATTAGCATTTTATCATAGTTTGTATTATATATCTGCTTACATATGTATATATTATTTTTCCTAAATAGGTGGTGGGTTTTCTGTGGAAACTACTATCTTTTACTTCTTTGGGATTTGCTATAGCATCTAGCATCATCTCAGATACTTTATTAGCCTAAAATACAGATATTTAACTGGACCTGGGTGGCAAATGCAGTTAGTCATGGTTCCTTGGTTCAGAGTTTTGCGGATTCTGAGGCTATATCTGTGTAAGTAGAGAACAATTGAGTGATCAGTTTGCCAGGGACTCTGGTTTACATATTGTTAATATCTGGAGCTTGGAGTGGTGCCTGACAGTTACGTAAGTACTAAATCAATATTTATTGAATGAATGAATAAATTATTCTGTGATAGTTGAGAGAGAAAGAAGAATGGCAATATTTTTGCATTCTGTTACTAAATTATGCTAAAGTATCTTATAATTCTAAATTCTATGATTAGTATAAGTATTTGTTAATTCAGCAAATGTTATATCAGCATCCAAATTCAGAAGCTGGAGTATCTTAAAATTAATAGACTCTGTCCCCAAAATATAGGTTACAGGGTAATAATAAGTTAATAAAGATTACTTTTCTGAGTATTCAGTACCATAATTTAAGAAGCAATGAAAAAAAATCTCACCTGTGTTAACTTGTTTAAATTTTAATAATTATGCTAAAATCCAACTATGCAACTAGTTAATTGAGTGACATTGTTCTTCAATTTACTTGCAGTTCTATAGAGTGAAAGTTCATTAACCTGCCTGTGGGTAAGGTTCAGGGATGGTTGAGTTCGGTGTTCTATGTGAGCACGATCGTATTTAGACCATTTACCTGATTTCATCATTTAACATCAGCATCTAGAAGAGACTTTCTTCATTTTTGATTAAGATCTTTTACACATAAAGTGGATTCCTGGAGATAAGTGATTAGAATTGAAGATATTTGCTATCAGGGTTAACTGGTGCTCAGGTCTCCTGACTTTAAAACTGATGATGCCTTGTGACTGAGTTGCTTTGGCTGGAGTATATCAAAACCATCCGGTCTCCCCAGATAAAGTTGATTGGAAAAGGGGTAAATATTTCAATAGCCTTTCAGATATTGTGGATGTTCTTCCTTGGTGCTACACCAAAACACATGGAAATGTCAGTATTTCCCAGTAATTTTTCTTCTGCATATTAGTTAAAGGAGATACTCTGTTAAAGAACAAAATGGTTATGCGCTACCCAGAGTGTCATCCATGAGGGTTGTGTTGGGGTGGGGATATGGGTGGGCTCTCTGATATGTGTGAGAGGCACAGCCAGAATAGTGGCCTTCAAAATATAGTCTCTGGACCGCTAAAAGGTCTCAAAAAACCTTTCAGGGCATGTGTGAATTAAAAACTGTTTTGATAATAATACTGATTTGATATTTGCCTTTTTTTTACTGTGCTCATTTGCTCTGATGGTTCAGAAGCAGTGGTAGAGAAAGCTGCTGGCATCTTGATGCCAACAAAGGTAGTGGGGGCGGCAGGTGTACTGCTCACCATTGTGTTCTTTACTGTCACACCCTTGAAGAAAAAAGAAAAATGAACTTTTAACCTTGAAATGTCCTTAATAAAGTAATGAAAATTATCAACTTATTAAATCTCAACCCTGAGTACATACCTTTTTAATATGCTGTGTGATGAAATGAAGGTATGCCTCGCCCTCCTACTGCCTACTGAAGAGACTGTACACAGCAAGTAAAACAGTTTTACTCCAGGAATCATTGTTGAACTAATTTCTTTTTCATGGATCAATATTTTAAATGAAAGAATGACTGACAGACAAATTATGGCAATTTAGGCTTGAATATTTTGTGCACATGTTCTTAAAAATGAATGAAGGGAGCCTATCAAGGAAAAAATAGACAGTATCTGTGCTGCTGATATATTTTGAGTTTTCAAGTAAAAATTCAAGTAAGTCCAGTTCTAGAAAACTTGTCATTGCCACCATGAGCTTGAGAGTATCCAAATATGTAAAATATTTTTTTCTCTTAAAAATTTTTTCCCTTACATTTTACATTCCAATATAAACTCAAGTTCAGAAATCCATCACTTTTTTCTTCTAATGTCAAATGTCTTTTGCCTAGTTAGTTCAGGATTACACATTGTACCATAAATGAGGAAATATAATTTAATATTCATACTACTGTATTTAACACCTTATTTATTTAGTTACCTGACTGATTAATTTGTTTTTCTCTGATGTGACATTTTTTATGATATTGGTGCTGATAGTAACAGATATGATTTCTTTTTGTTATTGCATAAAGAAAAGTGTTAACTTTTGCAAATTCTCCATGAGTCAGTAAAAATATTATTTTTGTCGTGTATTAATATTTTCCAAGTGATTGATGCATTATATTATCATGGATAAAATATTTATTTAAAATTCCAGAAAGTAGAATGCTTTTAATGTAGCAAAATACACATATTTTATTGTTAGGCTCAGATTTGACATCGCAATTAAATTTTAAGAAACTACTACATGCTGAGTTTTGGTGTAGCACCAAGGAAGAAGATCCACAATATCTGAAAGGCTATTGAAATATTTACCCCTTTTCCAATCCTCTTTATCTATGGGAGACTGGGTTGTTTTGATATACTTCAACCAAAGCAACTTAGTCACAACATATTGAATGCAGAAGCAGAGTTGAGAATCTGTCTTCTGTTAAGCCAGATCCTTTTCACCACATTATTTTTATTTGAGGGAGCATGGTTACTATTCATAAAAATATTTATGGTAGCATTTAATAGATTTATATTGTTATTTTAAAATTAATAGTTATATATGTCTTAGTTTTAATCTCTAATATGGAAAATCAAAAAATCAAAAAGAAACAGACAAAAATAAGCATAAATGAAAGTTCTTTGGGGTTTTTAATGTATTTTAAGACTGGAAGGAAAAATATATGTAAGGCAACAGTTTATGCCAAATAAGTGTGGATAGCACAAATTCAGAATGATCATCTTTCTACCAGTTTATTTCTAGGGAGATGCAGCAGCATTGATCAGGCAACATAGAAGTGTAGGAAAGAGGATTTATCCTCATTTTTTGCCATTGCAACCTCTTCTTCCAAACGTTTGACACAGAGAAAACACCCACTTTTGCTTTCCTTGTATAAGAGGAGGTTCTTTCTTTTCCACTCAGGATTCAGCTGCTCATCCATCTTGTTCTCTTCCCTTAACCTCACTGTCCAAGACATCACATGTAATGCCCAAATGAGGAGTCTGCAAGGTTTCAAATCTTCAGTCTTCAGCCAACCATGCAGGCATCTCCTTTTCCTGACAACATTGCTCCTTTGAAGTCTTCACATGAAACTAAAGTTGGAAGACCAAGTTGTTCCAATGGAGAGTCCCCATATTTATCTGAATTCTGTGCTGGCTACTGCTGGCTTGCGACAGATGCCTGGCTCTGGTCCTTCGCGCTGGCCAGCCCCCCTTGATCTTCCCCTTCCTCATACTGTGCCACCAAGGACTTAGCTTGCATTTGTGGATATCTCAGCCCTCTTGTCTACATCCTGTCTCACATGGCCAGTAATAGTTGCTCTTGAATATCCTTTTGGTTTAGGATTGTTCTCTCTGGCTCTTTGGGAAGAGAATTCTGAGGTCACAGGTATGCAGAGTGAGATCTGAGAGGAGGGATGGTAAGGTACAGATAGGCACATCCCATTTGGATTGGAGCCAGTACCTCCAAAGTGTAGTCCTCAAAATAGGGGCCCTGTTTTCCCATATCTAGGGCCCTACTGGTATGGGTCATATATTACGTGTATTAGAATGACCAGGTGTGCTTTTTAAGGATGCAGGTTCTTAGGCTTTGCCATACCGGACTTAATGAATAAGAGAGCAGTGTGGCACAAAGGTAGGTGTTAGGAGTGTTGCCTGGCATAGGTTTTGTTTCAGGTGTTTCCTGGGCAAACTACTGCAGTTCCACTTAGCATTGGTATTTAATTGTGGCCTTCCGAATCTTCTTAACCATGTAATCTAATTTAACTCTTTCAGCAGCTCTTCAAGGTTAGTCTTCACATGTGTCACAGTGTATGCTATAATATCATTGTGGAATTTGGGTCTTGAAATGGCTTTGGGATATAGCTTTCAGACCAAGGTTCTACATTTTTTTTATGAGGATTCAAAAATATTATTTATTTATTTTTTTAATTTTATTTTGTTTTATTACTTTAAGTATTACAAAGAGGGTTAAATAAGTTTCCATTTTCCCCCCTTAACCTTCCCCCGCCCTCCCCCACCCCCCAGTGTCTTGTGTCCATTGATTATGCTTATATGCATGCATATAAGTCCTTCAGTTGATCGATTAACTCCCCCGCAACCCTCCCGACCCTTCCAGCTATAGTTTGACAGTCAATTTAATGCTGTTCTGCCTCTGTATCTGTTTATGTTCATCAATTTATAGTGGTCTTTATTATCTATAAATAAGTGAGGTCATGTGGTATTTTTCTTTCATTGACTGGCTTATTTCACTTAGCATAATGCTCTCCAGTTCCATCCATGTTGTTGCAAATGGTAACAATTCCTTCTTTTTTACAGCAGCATAGTATTCCATTGTGTAGATGTATCACAGTTTTCTAATCCATTCATCTGCTGATGGACACTTAGGCTGTTTCCAAATCTTAGCTATGATAAATTGTGCTGCTATGAACATAGGGATGCATATATCTTTTCTGATTGGTGTTTCTGGTTTCTTGGGATATATTCCTAGAAGTGGGATCGCAGGGTCAAATGGGAGTTCCATTTTTAATTTTTTGAGAAAACTCCATACTGTCCTCCATAGTGGCTGTACCAGTCTGCATTCCCACCAGCAGTGCAGGAGAGATCCTTTTTTTCCACATCCTCTCCAGCACTTGTCATTTGTTGATTTGTTGATGATAGCCATTCTGACAGGTGTCAGATGATACCTCATTGTTGTTTTGATTTGCATCTCTCGGATGAGTAGTGACTTTGAGCATGTTTTCATATGTCTCTTGGCTTTCTGAATGTCCTCTTTTGAAAAGTGTCTATTTAGATCCTTTGCCCATTTTTTGATTGGATTGTGTATCTTCCTTTTGTTAAGTTGTATGAGTTCCTTATAAATGTTGGAGAGTAAACCTTTATCGGTGATAACATTGGCAAATATGTTTTCCCATGCAGTGGGTTTTCTTGTTGTTTTGTTGATGGTTTCTTTTGATGTGAAAAAGCTTTTTATTTTGATGTAGTCCCATTTATTTATCTTCTCTTTAGTTTCCAATGCCCTA
>PVJC01050818.1:0-11693 GCA_004026665.1 Murina feae | reverse complement strand
CTAGTTGTCGAAACCAAGAATTTATGAATAATGACAATAAAATAATTTGGTGGTCAATAAGTCTATACATAGAGCTCAAGGGGAAACATATGTCTGTGAGTTTAATCTCTGAGAAAGGAAGACTAAGCTTTTAGGTGGAACCAGTTATCAAAGGCAGCCTATCCTAGTAGGGAATTATACCTAAGAAGGCCTTTAGTTTTTTCTTTAATGTCAACTTGCTTAGTTAACTGGAGCAGCATCATCTGGTATATCACCATATCCTGAGAAAGTCATCTCTATTTAGACTAAAATTCTTTTCCTCCCTCAAGAAGGAGTGATAGAGGTAAGATTTATTGCTATGGACTTGGTGGCACTGCCCAGGTGTCCAGCTTATAAAAAGTAACCAGCCAGAAGTAGACATGACTTCCTTTACCTTTATGAGAGCCTATTTTTAGGAGGTCTTAGTTATTTGTTTCTTCAGGAGATATGTTGGCATCATTTGAATTCAATATTTTCCATTCAAACCTAGTCTTAGAATGATTTTTTTTTTTTTTTTTTTTTTTAGTGAGACATTAAATTGTCCCTTTCTCTCATAGAAAATTTTATTTTCAACATTGATTTTTTTTTTAATCCTCACCCAAGGATATTTTTTTCTTTGATTTTTTTAGAGGAGTGTGGAAGGGAGCAAGGAGGAGGAGAGAGATAGAGAGCAAGAAAAAACAGACATGAGAGCCACATATGGAATGGTTGCCTCCCACATTCACCCCCACGATGGCAACCAGAGTACATGGCCTTGACCAGGTCTCAAACCCTCCACCCTTTCATCCACAGGCCAATGCTCTAACCGCTGAGAAAAACTGCTTAGGGCTTAAAATTGATTTTGACTGGGATATTCTCTTTTCTTCACAGTGGAAGTGTCCTTCACTAGTGAAATAACCCATGACAATATAAGGTTGTTTGATGACATGAGAAGTCTGAGATTTATGTGTGATGGCCCACATGTGTCTCTGGATCCTGGAGCATCTAACTGTGTCGCTGCATGGGGAGCCCAGGTCTTCAACTCTGGAAAACATTATTGGGAGGTGTACGTGGACAAGTCTTGGGACTGGGCTGTAGGGGTCTGTAAGGATCTCTTGATGAAAAAGAATGGCACGTTGACTGAATGTAAGGACACATTTCTTCTAATACATGTGAAGGAGGATAATCATACCACTCTCTGGACCACTGCCCCGCTGGCTCGTCAGTACATACAGAAACCTCTGAGCAAAGTTGGTGTGCTCCTTGATGTTGACAATGGAAGTGTAAGTTTTGTGGATGTTGCGAGGTGTTCTCTCATCAAGCATTCCTTCATTAGGCGTTCCCCATTTCAGGAGTACATAGGTGACCTGTGCAATAACAATTTCAGACCTTTCATTTCACTGGCCACATATGGGTAGGGCTAAATCAGGAATTACCGTATTTTCCAGCGTATAAGACGACTGGGCATATAAGACGACCCCCAACTTTTGAGAAGGTTTTCCTGGGTTTAAAAGTCCGAATGGAGACCTTATGCAGCACAAAAAGGAGCCGACCAGACACCCCTGCGGTCTCCGTCCAGCTCCACTGACGGCCCCTGACTTTTGAGAAGATTTCCCTGGGTTAATAAGTCATCTTATATGCCAGAAAATATGGTATGTGCCCTGGATATCTGATGTGAGGGAGCCCTTTTTAGTTGAAGCATATCAATGATACATTATTGTCTTTGATGCTTCTACTTTAATGTAATTTCTTTTTATTATTATTCAATACAAAGATAACATGAAATGTAAAATTGTGTTATTTTCATTTTTTTGGCATTAAAATCATGCCTATAGCTTTTATCTAAAATATATACTATGGTTTTTCACCTGTTTTATGAGCTTGCTGGAGTCACCAAAATATATATCAGGGTGTGATTACTATTCATGGTCTGAATCCAGGAATGGAGGGTCTGCACATGCTGGATATACCTGGTTATCTACATGTCATGTCAGTCTGCAATTTCTTTCCCTTGATCTGGTCAATCCTACAAGTTCACTTACCAAGAAGGGGAAAACTGAGCTGATAAGGAAGTTTCTATTGACTTTCAGGACTTGGATAGGTCTTCTTTTTAGAGAACCCAATGGGAAAAAAGAAAAGATAAAAGAAACACACACACACACACACACACACACACAAAGACCTTTGGCCTTAAAATTTGAATTTAAAAAAAATATATTTGGCCCTGGCTGGTTAGGCTCAGTGGATGGAGTGTCGGCCTGCGGACTCAAGGGTTCCAGGTTCGATTCCAGTCAAGGGCATGTACCTTGGTTGCGGGCACATCCCCAGTGGGGAGTGTGCAGGAGGCAGCTGATCGATGTTTCCCTCTCATCGATGTTTCTAACTCTCTATTCCTCTCCCTTCCTCTCTGTAAAAAATCAATAAAAATATATTAAATATATATATATATATATATATATATATATATATATATATATATTGATTTCAGAGAGAAAGGGAGAGGGAGAGAATCCTGGATCAACTGCCTTCTGCATGCTCCCTCCTGGGGATCCAGCCCACAACATGTTCATGTGCCCTGACCTGGTACTGAACAGTGACTTCATGGTTCATAAGGTCGATACTCAACCACTGAGCAACACCAGCTGGGCAAAGTTTAAATTTTTATTTGCTTTTCCTTATCAAAATTATGTTAGTAATTGACTACTCTGTCTTCTCAGCTTAACATGAGTTTAATGTCAGGTAAAGCATGAAAAAAATTGTAACTATTCAAGATTACTTACTAAAAACCTTCTAAAGTTTGGCAGGCCCTATGACACTCCTCAAGGAACTCACATTTTAAGTTGTTTGGTGAGAGGAGAGAACAGGTTCACTCTTCAGGAGGAGGTAAGGGAGAGCGTTACTGAATGTGGAATGGAAAAGATTCAGTGTGGTCATTGCTAAGAAGAAGTAAGCTAATTTAAGGAGCCAGTTTTGGAAGTGAAATGAATTATAAATATTTTAACAATTTTAGATGGGTATTCACAAAGAAATTGTGATGCTATATAACATTTATCTTAATATAACTGTTGATAAATAAAAGCAAAAGAAATTGATTATTTCTAGGAAGTAAGTACTTCATTCTAAATATTTATTAAAAGAGAATTTATAAACACATGTATACATTTAATGTGGCTATGCCATTTAAAAAAATACAAAAATTATCTTCCCTTACATTACAATGTGCTCAAAGACAGTCAGGTATCATCCTGCTGCCATTCAGGATGTTTTATAAAAATAGATTCCAGAGACCTGGAAGCTCATCAAACAACTTGCCCAAACTTAACTTTTCATGAAGCTTCAAAGCAAAAGGACTTCAGAGGAGAAGAGAAGGAGGAAGAAACTAAACTGTTTTTAAGGGAACCATTGTCAGTACCATGGGAGCTCATGGAAGTTCCTTTGTCATAATCCAGAAACACTCCAATCGTACCCAGAGGCCTCTTCACATAATGAATTAAGGATGGGCGTTTAGTGGAGAAATAATACTGGTCATTCATCTTCAATGAAAATAGGAGAAATGCCTCTTCAAAATCCATAATGATATCAGTATCGCTTATGAGGGAATCTTTACAGACTCCCAGAATACAAAACCAGGAGCCTGGCACATCCACCCTCCAGTAATATCTACCAGGGGTAAAGGTCTGAATTCCCAAGTCACAAAAGTCCGAACTCTCTGGGGCTCCCTGGACATGCTGTGATGGCCAGCTTTAAACAGGACACTCATCACATCCTCAGATAGGCTCATGTAGGGACTGATGGCTTCCTGACTCAGAACATTATCCACTGCAGACAGAAGCAAAAATCAGGTCAATGAATAGAATTTGATGTCCTGCGGTCAGAGTCTCTCCATTTGCCCCTTCTGCAAGGAAGTATAAAATAAAGACAGCAGAGAGAGTGCAGACTGGCTCCACCTACAAAGAGTAAAAGTTATCATTATCTCTATAGCAAATAGGAGTTCTTCAAATTATACAGAAAAAGAAAACAAAACCTCTACATGTATCATGAACAGTGTGACTGTGTGAAGCAGAGATTCAGTGTCAACCTCTGGGTAGTTTGTTTCAGGTCACACCTAAAACCTTTCCTTTCCTTTAGAAAACCCTTCTAGTGTTGATTGTTCTTGACACTGCTTAATAAATAGACAGCACTTTGCTACTATGTGGGTAGTTATTGGAATATAAGCGGCATCTATTATATTTTTAGGAATCAAAATATTTGATGGAAATGCACATTATACATGAATTAGAAGATTCTGAAGTTAATACTTTGGCTTTACATTATCTGATCAGACCCTGTATTCAGTTTAAAATTGTCCATGTCAGCCCCTTAGGACCTAGCCCTGCTGCCTAGGATGAGCCTAATATGGTTGGACCATGGTCACAGATCCTTCTTGTGTAAAATAAACAATGAGCCCTGTCCAGTGGGACTGATTGAGCTTTTTCCAGGGCAGTGGGTTCTATATCCAGTCAGGGCACACACCCAGGCTGGGGGTTTGCTATTTGGCCAGGATGCCTATGGGAGGCAGCCATTGGGCGTTTCTCCCTCTTTCTCTTTCTCTTTCCTGGTCACTCTATTTTTTTCCTCCTTCTCTCCCTCACTTTTTCTTCTCTAAAGTCAATTAAAATATTTAATTAAATAAGCAATGATGTAGGCTTCGCCTGGGTAGCTTAGTTGGTTAGAATGTTATCGGGACTTGCCAAGCTTTCGGGTTGGATCTTTGGTCAGGGCACATACAAGAATCAACCAATGAATACACACATAGGTGAAACAAATCCCTGTTTCTCTCTCTCTAATTCTTTCTCTCTCTCCATCTTCCTATTTCTCTAAAATCAATACATTTAAAAAAATGAAATTAACAATTATCTCAATCATAACTAACTTACGTGGACAAGCTACTTGGCCCAGAAGTGCACATACAGACTATTAATTAATGACCCGAGCTCTCTCTCTCTCCGACTCCAAGACTATAAAGTAAACACCCTTCATCTCTAGGACAGTAGTTTCTACCTGTCTGGCCTCCCTACTGACAAGGCAAACCGATTGGATAACATGGCTTCTTTAATCTAATCTTTTTTTTTTAACTTTGAACTCCTTAAATTACAAAGAGAATTTATGCTTGAATTTTAATAGCAAAGCCCTTCTTTTAAAAACTATAAATAGTAAAAATATTTTATTGCTTATAGTTCAGAAAAACAATTTTTTCCAAGTCCATTTAGCCCATCATAATATTCCCACATTCTGAACAGGTGAATGTCCAAGTGACAGTGTTAATTAGCAACAGGTAAGGGGTTGATTAAAAAAATAATGCCCTGCCATGTGGCTCAGTTGGGCGGAGCACCATCCGGTACAAGAAATGGTGGTGGTGAGGTCCCTGGTCGGGGAGAAGTTTATATTTTGGTTTTCACACCCAGTCAGAGTGCATGCTGGAGACAGTGAGTCTCTGTTTCTCGCTCATCTCTCTCTCTCTCTCTCTCTCTCTCTCTCTCTCTCTCTCTCTCTCTCGCTCTCTCTCTCTCTCTTTCTCTCTCTCTCTCTCTCCTTAGCTCTCAGGAATAAATTTAAAAACAAAAAGCAAACACACAAACAAAAAACCCTGGCATGTAATTTTCACACTAGAAAATGCAGGGATGCAGTTAATGGAAGTATCACTGGTGTGTCTTTATTTCTGATAGTCTCCCATTGTGTCCAATGCTACTTCTTAGGTAGCCTTAGAGTTGTTCAGATCTATTTCAGAGTTTTCAAATGTAGCCTGGAAATGAAAGGTTTTAAAGAAATAGCAAATAGGACTTTTATAAGGGCTTTGTAATTAATTGACACATTTGTATTTAAGGTTAATGTGTATGAAGATTCTCACATGCATACATTATGTTGAACATTTTAGGTGGTTTATGATTTTCATAATTGCACAAAAAATAGAGAAATCTCTGTTAAGATCCAAAACAAATCCAGTAGCAATATGGTAGTAAAATAAAAAAATATTCTGGCAATTTATTATAACAAATAGTAATATATTACAAGTGCTCTAATCACAGACATTTTAAATATTGATTTCATTTCCATTAATGAGGAAATCTACTTGTTTGCTTGGAGAAAATTCAAGCACTCCAATAGGTAAAGTGAAGGTATTTGTATAATAGGATGTAGGCATGAAGGTATTTACTCTAAATTCCATACTCACTAGAGTCTCCTATGAGTGGTCCCACCTCTGGAAGTTCTGTGGATATCAGGCTCAGTAGGAACTCTCTGCACTCAACTGGCAGTTCCAACCTCAGTCAGTCTACCCTGGAGAAGAAGTGAACTGGTCCCTGAACAGATGGGCCTTTTGTATGATTCCACTCACCTAAGGACACACCCACTCGCTGAGATTGCCTTAAGTTTTCAAAAGACAGTGACCAGCCTGACTAGATTACACAGATACACTAAGATTGCTACTTAGGTTCACAATGGATAGAAAGCAACACTGTGTTGCTGACACCCTAAGAGAATGTGAATGTGTTTTGTGGTAAGATGCATGAAACTTTCCAATATGCAATACCTTTTCAGTAATGATAGTTGCCATCTTATAGATGCTGTGGGAAATCATTTTTAACAGAGGTGCCATCCTACCTGTATTTTGTTGAAACCTATCACAACTTAACAAATCATGTGATAGGTTTCATGTCTTCAGAAGATGGTGCCGGGGTGGGGAGGAAGATATTAAAGAACATGTATGCCTATATGCCTATATGCATAACCCATGGACACAGAATATAGGGTGCTGAAGGCTGTCGGAGGGTGGAGGGGGTGGGCTAGGAAGAGTCAATGGGAAGAAAAAGGGGGCTAACAATGTAAGCAAATAGAAAAAGAAGTTTCACTTTTCAGTAAAAATCAAATAATTCTGTGAGAGGCTGCCCTCCATAATTGCACAAAAATTAGTGGAATCTCATTCTAGGCCTAAGAAATCTAGTAGTATGTGGTACTAAAATAAAAAAATTAATAATCAAATATCTTACTATAACAAACACATTACAATTGCTCTAATCACAGATAATTTAAATATTGATGTCACTTTAATTAACTAGGAAATCTACTTGCCTACTTAGGGAAGATCCAAGCACTCCAACAGGTAAATTGAAAGCATTTGTGGGCATGAAGATATTTACTGTAAATCCATATGCCAGAGTCCACTAGGAGTGACCTCACCTCTCTAAATTCTGGCAGCTCCAAATGTGGTCAGTCTACCCTGGAGAAGTGGCCTTTGGAGAATGTGGCATTTATATGATCCCATCCAGGTAAGGCCACACCCACTTGCTGAGATTGGCTTATGTCTTCAGGAGGCGGGGGCAACAGGTTGGGTGGGTAGGAAGACATTAAAGAACTTGTTTGCATATTTGCATAACCCATAGACATGGACAATAGAATATTGAGGGCCGCCCTAGCTGGTTTGTCTCAGTGGACAGAGCATCAGCCTGCAGACTGAAGGGTCCCAGGTTCGATTCTGGTCGAAGGCGTGTACCTTGGTTGCGGGCACATCCCCAGTCAGGGGTGTGCAGGAGACATCTGATTGATGTTTCTAACTCTCTGTATTTCTCCCTTCCTCTCTTTAAAAAAATCTATAAAATATATTTAAAAATAAAGAATATTGAAGGCCTGGGGAGGGTAGTGGAGGCAGGCTAGAAGGTGTCTAAGGTGGGAAAAGGAGATATATATATAATACTTTCAACAATAAAGAATTATTTTAAAAAATTATATCAATAATAAAATAATAAAAAAATTAAATAAGGAAGCGACATCGCTAATTAGGTTACACAGATGGCTGGATAGTAGGTTTACAATGTATAGAAAGCAACATTGGGGCCCCTGACTGGTTTGACTGAGTGGATAGAGTGTTGGCATGGGGATTAAAGGGTCCCCGGTTCCATCCTGGCCAAGGGCACAAGTCAAGGTTTCGAACTTGGTCTATAGCAGGGGGCATGCAGGAGGCAGGCGATCAATGATTTTCTCCCATCATTGATGAAGAAAGAAAGAAAGAAAGAAGAAAGAAAGAAAGAAAGAAAGAAAGAAAGAAAGAAAGAAAGAAAGAAAGAAAGAAAGAAAGAACACTTAGGAGCATACACCCTAACAGAATATAAATGTGTTTTGCAGTAATATGTTTGAAACTTTCAAATATGCGATACAATATTATTAACTATTAGGGGCCTGGTGCACAAAACTTGTGCACTCAGGGTGGGGCGGTTCCTCAGCTCAGCCTGTGCCCTCTCACAGCCTGGGATTCCTCAGGGGTGTCCACCTGCTGGCATGCCTGTCCAGCCTGGTTGAGGAGCTGGTGGCTGTTTGCAGGCTGGCCAAGCCTACCAGTGTAGTGTCTGAGGGCCATTTCAGACTGGCCACAGTCCCTTCAGGGTTCAGGTCCCTACTGGGGTGGCTGGCCAGCCAGGGTTGAGAGGCTGAGGGCCATTTTCAGTCTGCGCACAATCCCTTGAGGGAAGGGGATCCTGCTGGGGGAACTGGCCAACCTGGGTGAGGGGCTGAGAGCTGTTTTCAGTGAGGCTGGCTGGAATTTATTTAACTTCTAAAGTTGAAACTTTGTTGCTTTAACCTGAGCCCAGATAGGGTTGCCCCTGACAACCAAGGCTCCCAGCGCTTCCTTAAACCCATGGTTGGAAGCAGGTCTCTGGAGTTTATTTATCTTCTATAATTGAAACTTTGCTGCCTTGAGCCAGCCTAGGCAGCCAGGAACCTTAGCTTCCTGCCTTATTGGGGCAAGCCTCCTGCTTGTTCCAGCTCCCTGGCTGTCCGCCGCCATCTTGGCTGGGTTAATTTGCATACAGTCACTCTGATTGGCTAGTGGGTGTGGCTTGGCTGGTGGGCATGGCTTAGGTGTAACTGAGTGAGGGTTAATTTGCATATTATTCTTTTATTAGATTAGTCATCCATTATAGATGCTGTAGAAAGTTATTTTTTAAATATATTTTTATTTACTTCAGAGAGTAATGGAGAGAGAGGGGGAGAGAGAAACATCAGTGATGAGAGAGTTGTTGATTGACTGCCTCCTACAGTTCCACAATGGGGATCCAGCTCAC
The DNA here is from genome assembly GCA_004026665.1 of Murina feae. NCBI lineage: Eukaryota > Metazoa > Chordata > Mammalia > Chiroptera > Vespertilionidae > Murina > Murina feae. Next base: position 2,601 of record PVJC01050818.1, on the reverse strand, counting down.
AGCTTTGTCATGTGCCTGACCAGGAATTGAACCCTGACATCTTGCTTCAGCCATTGAGCCATGCTGGCTGGGCAAAATAAATCTCACTTTTTAAAAATTATTGAAAACAAATGATAATTCCATCAAAGCCACATAAACAAGAAAGAGGTGAAGTACATGCCCTCTTACTCAATGGATAGGATTGTAAAGGAAAGTAAAGGTCATTGACCAGCAAATGATGCCCAAACTAATTCTGATAAAATTATCTCAAACATTTCTCAACATGTTGCATGTCGTCTCTGGAAGCATATAGAGGAATAAGTTTCATTTTTCAGCAAAAGTCAAATAATCCTGTGAGATGCTAAGCCCCGTAATGCTGTTGCCTATAAGGGACTTGCCCAACAATCACTTGCCCTACTGTTTCCTGGATTTGTGATTATGTCACACAGCACTTTAAAATTCTATAAGCCTGCAATCTCATTGCTACCTGGCTTGTGACTCAGTGGCTAGAAAGTAACTAGCCTGGCTTGTGACTCAGTGGCTGAGTTTTGACCCATGAACCTGGAGTTCAAGGTTTGATTCCAGGTCAGAGCATATGCCTGGCATTAAGGTTTGATCTCCAGAAGAGGATTATACTTGCCCTACTGTTTTCCGGATTTGGGATTATGTCACACAGAACTTTAAAATTCTATAATCCTGCAATCTCATTACTTCCTAAATAATAAGTATAGTAACTAGGCTGGCTGGTGTGACTCAGTGGTTGAGTTTTGACCCATGAACCCAGAGGGCAAATTAGCTGATCAATGATTCTCTCTAATAATTGCCTCTCTCTCTCTCTCTCTCTCTCTCTCTCTTATTTTCTCTCTCTGAAATGAATAAGAAAACATATTTACAAAAATAAATTTAGGAAGTAAGCCATCATAGAATATCAAATAAGAAAGGAATCTCAGGTTCAGTCATCTGCTCTTTGTTTTCTTCTTCAGTGGCACACAGCAGATTCCTCTTCCTTATTTGAGCTGTTATGATTTTTATATTTTTCTGCATGAATTTATCTTTTCTACTGACCTATAATCTCCAGATTCTAGGTGATTTGTCTTACCATTGAAGACTGTGTTTGGGGGAGGAGAATTGAGAAGTTATTATGGTACTTAGCAAAACTTAGTTATGATGCTTTAGTTACTATATTTATTGATTTATTATTTATTTTTATAAATTTATTTTTTATTGATTTCTGAGAGAGGGAGGAAAGGGTGAAAGAGATAGAAACATCAATAAAGAGAGAGAATCATGGATGGGCTGTGTCCTACAAGCCCCTACTCAGGACCGAGCCAGCATCTCAGGTCTGTGGCGAAAAGGATTCTGTGACCACGGGCAGCCTCCCCACAGAATTATTTGATTTTTGTTGAAAAATGAAACTTCTTCCTCTATATGCTTATAGATACAACATGCAGCATGTTGAGGAATGTCTGAGATAACTTTTCCAGAATTAATTTACTATCTTATCCATTGAGTAAGAGGGCAGGTACTTCATTTCACCTCTTTGTAGGAAAAGTGGGCTTTGATGGATTTATCATTCACTTTTAGAAAGCCACTGTGGGCCCCAGCTCACCACACTCTCGCGTAGCTGCCCACAGGTCACCCAGGCACACGACTCCACGGACTTCTCTGGGGAGACACTGTGGGCCCCAGCTCAGGGCAGTCAGGAGTATCTGTGCCCAGGTTGCCCAGGTATGCGGCTCCACAGACTTCTCTTAGGAGATACCGAGGGCCCCAGCTGGGTGTGATTTTCTGTCTACCTCACAACTACAGAACTCTGGACACCACAGTCACGCCTTTCCAGAACACAGGCCTCCTGAGCCCCAACACCCCAACAGATGGTTCCTGGGTGCCACTGTGAGTCCCCACTGGGCACGCGTGATTTCAACCAAGGGCACAAGACAGCAAAAATTGGGACACTCCCTCCACGGCTGCTGACTTCAATAAATTTTCAAAGGTGAGTTTGACTTAGATTTTCACTTTTCAACTTTCCAGCAAGGTTAGATTATTTTCATTTCATGTATTTATAAAAATCAGACCTAAATTTTCAAACACTTTATAATTTAGGGAAACAACTTACATGGCAGGGGTACCAGTGATTTGTTAATTGTGCCAACAAAATGCAGGTAGCATAACACCTCTATTAAAAATAATTTTCTATAAATTATTTTTAAGATGATGACTATAGTTAATACTATATTTGAAAGTTTCATGCCTCTTACCACAAAACACACTTACATTCTGTTAGGATGAAAGCCCCCAACTGTTGTTTTCTATGTGTTGGAAGCCTCATCAGCCATCCTACTACTATCTGTAATCCATTCACTGTTAGGGAGGTTACTTCTTTTTGAAGACATAATCCAACATCAGCAAGTGGGTGTGGCCTGATCTGGGTGGAATCATATAAAAGGCCCATCTGTGCAGAGGCCACTTCACTTCTTTTCCAGGGGAGACTGACTGGAGTTGGAGCTGCCAGTGGAGCACAGAGATTTCCTATTGACTCTGATATCGACAGAGCTTCCAGAGGTGGGACCACTCTCAGTACACACTGGTGAGTATGGAATTTAGAGTAAATACCTTTTTTTT
>PVJC01050817.1:0-11685 GCA_004026665.1 Murina feae | reverse complement strand
AGGGTCAGGGCTGGGTGTGATGAGGGTCAGGGCTGAGGTGACCTGGGTCAGGGCTGAGTGTGATGAGGGTCAGGGCTGAGTGTGACCTGGGTGAGGGCTGGGTGTGACCGGGAGGACCGTGGGTTGAGCCCGGGCCCAGTGTGCTGGGGACGACTGGAGGGGCCGGGCACAGGCCTGGGCAGCACCTGACCGCTCCCAGCAGCCGCAGGGGCCGAGGGGACCCTCAGCAGGTGCTGATTCTGAGCCCCAGGACAGGGCAGCGTCTGCTCACCAGGCCTCCCTGCAGCCAGCTTGGAACTGAGCCTCGGCCAGTGAGGAGCACCCCGCCGGGCAGGGCAGTGGGTTCCCCACCCCAGCAGGCAGGGCCGGGGTCTGGCTCCACAGGGTGGGCCCTGCCAGAGGGAGCCTGGAACCAGAGACGTGGGCAGCGTCTGGCCCGGCCACAGCGGTCGACTCGCTCCCTGGCCACTAGGAGAGAGGGGTCTTCCCTTCCCCCTGCCTGCGGGGGGCGGGCCCCTGAGCCCCTGGCTGTCCATGCGCTGCCCCTCCTCCCTGCTTGTCTCCTTTCCCCTGAAAAATCCAGAAATGTCCTTATTTGGAGGCCCGGCCACCGTGGGGCAGGGGGCCCATTAACCCTTCCCTTGTAAATAAAGGATAAATCCCGGCAAGTTAAACAGCTCGGGTGGGAACATAAACAGAGGGCAGCCCAGCCCAGCCCCTCCCGCGAGTCTGGGCCACCGCGCGGGCGTCTATGCAACTCACACCCCTCGGCCCCTCCGCCCGGGGCTGGCCCTGGCCCTGGAGAACCCATGCCTGTGCCTCCAATACAACCAGGTGCTTGCCTCTCAGGGCCAGGAGGGAGCAGGGCACCCAGAGGGGCCAGAACCGTCCCTGCCCCTTGGGAGCGGCCCCTACGACGACCCTCACCCAGGACATTGCTCTGGCGCCACTGGAGGAGGTGAGAACAGGTGTGTGGACGGAGGACAGGCCGGGCCTCAGGGCGCGGGGTCAGCGGGCGGGTGAGCATGGGGTGGGCGCACACCGTTTCCATGGCTCCAACCATGTGCCGGGCGCTGCTCTGCTGCCACTGCTCCCGTGGCCCCTCTGTCCCACCTGGGCGGGTCAGGGCACAGGCACTGAGGGGCTGAGCGACTTCCCCAAGTTGCACAGAAGGGAGGAGGCGGGTTTAAACACCACACACCTTTGTCTCCGAGGTCCCGCCTGGTCCTGCAGGGAGAAGCAGGCTCGGAGCACCAGCCTCCTCCTCCTCTTCCTTCTTTTTCTTTTAGTCTATTTTTATTGATTTCAGAGAGGGAGAGATAGAAGCATCAATGATGAGAGCAAATCCTTGACCGGCTGCCTCCTGCGCACCCCCAACTGGGGATCGAGCCCACAACCCGGGCATGTGCCCCTGACGGGAATCGAACCTGGGACCCCTCAGTCTGCAGGCCGACGCTCTGTCCACTGAGCCACACCGGCCAGGGCAGAGCACTAACCTTCTGCCAAAGCACCACTCGGGCAATGCGAGGGCCACGGAGGCAGAGGCAGGAAGGCAGACGTGCTGGGGTGCTCGTGAGCCCACCGGCGGGGGCCAGCCTCCAGGGCTCACATGCCGCAGGGTAACCCCCTCTCTCCTCCCAGGCCCGGAGCGAGCGCTGGCCGGCCGCCGCCATGGCCTCTGAGTCTCCGGCGGGGCCCTCGGCGGTGGCGGGGCCCTCGGCGGTGGCGGCTCCCAACGCCACGGCGCCGGCGGCCGCGTGGGCCAACCTCAGCGAGGGGCCCCTGTTCCACGTGTTCGCGGCGCTGGACGAGGAGCTGCACGGCGCCTTCCCGGGCCTGTGGCTGGTGCTGCTGGCCGTGCACGGCGTCGTGGCCGCGGCGGGGCTGGCGCTCAACGGGCTGGCGCTGTACGTGTTCTGCTGCCGCACGCGGGCCTCCACGCCCTCCGTCACCTACACCATCAACCTGGTGGTGACCGACCTGCTGGTGGACCTGTCGCTGCCCACGCGCTTCGCTGTCTTCTACGGCGCGCGGGGCTGCCTGCGCTGCGCCTTCCCGCACGTCTTCGGCTACTTCCTCAACATGCACTGCTCCATCCTCTTCCTCACCTGCATCTGCGTGGACCGCTACCTGGCCATCGTGCAGCCCGAGGGCTCCCGCCGCTGGCGCCAGCCCGCCTGCGCCCGGGCCGTGTGCGCGCTGGTGTGGCTGGCGGCGGGCGCCGTGACGCTGTCGGTGCTGGGCGTGGCGGCCGGCGGGCCCTGCTGCCGGGTCTTCGCGCTGACGGTGCTGGAGTTCCTGCTGCCGCTGTTGGTCATCAGCGTGTTCACCGGGCGCATCGTGTGCGCACTGTCGCGGCCGGGCCTGCTGCGCCAGGGCCGCCAGCGCCGCGTGCGGGCCATGCAGCTGCTGCTCACCGTGCTCGTCATCTTCCTCGTCTGCTTCACGCCCTTCCACGCGCGCCAGGTGGCCGTGGCGCTGTGGCCCGACATACCTCGCCACGCCAGCCTCGTGGTCTACCACGTGGCCGTGACCCTCAGCAGCCTCAACAGCTGCATGGACCCCATCGTCTACTGCTTCGTCACCAGCGGCTTCCAGGCCACCGTGCGCGGCCTCTTCCGCCGGCGCGCGGCCGAGGGCCAGCCTGGAGCGGGCGCCGCGGTCGGCGTGCGCAGGAGCTCCCGGGGCATCCTCAGCGCCGGCCCCGGCGCCCTCACCCAGGCCCTGGCTAACAGGCCCGAGGCATGACTGGCAGGACCCAGCAAGGAGGCCAAGGGTCAGGACTGGGCAGGGCTTGCCAGGTCAGGACCAGCTCTGCCCGGCGGCACGTCGGTTTCACCCTGATCCGCGGGCGGTGTCTGCGCAGGGCACAGCCGGGCGTCCCAGGGCCACTGCGCTCTGGTTGGCGAGCCGCGTCTGCTCGGCCCCAGGCTGGCGGGGGCTCTGACCGCTACTTGCCCCCCTGGAGTATGGATGCGTCCCTGGACATGGGGCAGCCGGAGTGCCATCTGCCTGGTGTTCTGTCCCCAGAAGGGTCTGCAGCAAAAGGGACACAGGCTTCTAGAAGCTGGGGCTCCGAGGAAAGGGAGTCCGTCACCCTGAGGCCTGGCCTGCGGCTCAGCGGTTAGACTCCTGGTTCAGGGCACGGACCTGGGTTGCAGGTTCCATGCCCCCTGCCCCCATCGGGGTGCATGCCGGAGACTACCAAGGGATGTGTCTGTCTCTCCTGCCTTCCCTCCTTTCCACTCTTTCAATAGAAAAAAATATATTCTCTGGTGAGGATTAAAAAATCATAATAGCCAACCTTCCCCCATTCCCCCTTCTCCATCCCTCCCCCTCCCCACCCCCCTTCCCCATTCAACCTGGTTCCTCAGGGACTGCAAGGGCCTTGGGGGAGAGGTGGCCCCTGCCTCCTGGGCCAGGGTGGGAATGGGGCCCACCTCATGCCTTTGAGAAGCCAGCCCAATGGCCCATGGACAGCCCTCGCCAGATGGCCCAGTCTCCCCATCTCCGCTCCTCTTCCGGGCCTGGCAACTAGAGGGGTAGGGGCTGGGGGCCGGACCCCACATCCACCCAGGCTTGCTCCCTCCTGCACCCCAGAGGCCAGCCCATGTTGGGGGGGGAGGGGGGATGCGGGAGGGAGGTCTCTGCATCGCCCTGCCCTCCTCTCGGCCTCCCTTCCAGATTTTCTGAAAGCCCTAGTGACGCGAGATGGCATGTATTTATATCCGATGTAAACAGTGTCCTTCGTCCCAAATGAAGTCTTCGTCCCAAATTAAACCTGTTTATTTCCTTCGTGCCCTGACTCAGCTGGTGGGCAGGGGGTGCCGAGGGCTGAGCGGGCGGCCTGCACATGAGCCCCCCACCCACTGTCCGTGCACAGGCGGCTCCGGGAGAGACTGGGCCACGGGCTCTTGGTTCTGCCATCCCGGGCCGCTGTGAAGGGCAGGGGATGGAAGGGCTGCAGGGGGCAGACTTGTGGGCAGGGTGTGGGCACAGTCACTGGTGTGGGACACAGGTGGGCAGAATGACGAGTGCCCAGGGAGGAGAGGTGGACATGACCGGGCGGCCAGAGTGCCCAAGTGTATTATCACCGAAGGTATGTCCTGGAGGGAGAGGGAGGGGGAGTCAGTTATCAGACGGGACACCGGGGGGAGGGAGGGACTTGTGGGCTCGCACAGTGGCACTGCGTCCTCCCTTCCTCTGAAATGCCCCATAAGCCTGGGAGGTCAGGATTGTCAGCCCCCCTTTCACAAATGGGGAAACTGAGGCTCCGGGTGTGTGGCTCCCAGTTCCCACCTCACACACAGCGGGTCTGCGTCCTGGGCCAGGGAAGTGCAGTGGGGAGGGGGAGGGTGGGGGGATGCAGGACGGGCCCATCGCTCTGGCTGTCTGGGGCCGGAGGCGGCGGGGTAAATATTAGGGCCTGTTTGGATTAGGCTCCATTAATAGCAGGAAATGTCACGGTGGCGCCCGCCCGGCTTCCTAGAGGCCGTGATGCCTGCGCAGGAGTCGGCGCCGTGCGAAGATGGATGTCCCCCCTGTGTCCTGGCTTAGACCCCACACTTGCAGCACGCCCCCCCAACACCCGCCCCCCACCCCTCCACCAGGAGGCACAGGCCAGGGTGCCCCCCAATACCCGCATCCCATACCCCTCCGCCAGGAGGCACAGGCCGGGGTGCCCCTCAAACCCGCCCCCACCTCTCCGCCAGGAGGCACAGGCCAGGGTGCCCCCCAACACCCGCCTCCCATACCCCTCCGCCAGGAGGCACAGGGCGGGGGTACCCAGGAGGTGTGTGAGCTGAGAAGACACCCCTGAGCCAGTCACGCCACATCCTCACACCCTCTGGGGGTGTCCTCATGCCCCGAGGGGTCTGTGTTCCCAAGTCACAGAGGGAACAGGGAGGTGCCAAGGCCACCTAATGCCACCTGCAAAGGAGCAGGAGACCACACCTCCCCGCGCTCCCTTAAAGGCTGTAGGCCCAGGGCAAGGGCCAGTGGCGGGGGTCCAGTATAGGCAGTGGGGGGGCTGGGGAAAGGGGACAGGGCCCCTGCAGCCAGGCCTAGGGCCCTGCTCTTTCCCTGTGTCCCCACTTGTGCATGACCCCTCCCTGCCCCTCAGAGTCCCCCCTGCCCCAACTAGCCATCAGCTCTCTGCTGGCAGCCCCTCCCCAGCCCTGCCCTCAGGGCCCCACAGCTGAGCAGTGACCTGGGGCCTCCCAGCTCCCAATCACAAGTGGGAGCTGTGGGCCCAGAGGGGGGATCCCTGAGCCCACTCAGCAGCTCCCTACATCTGTAATCAGGGCTCAGGACACATGACTCCCCAGCCTGGGGGGCCGGCCTGCTCCCTCTGCCCACCCAGTGGGGCCCAGCGAGGAATTGCTCCTTTTTGGTTTTTATTAACCTGGTTGGGGTGACGTTGGTTCATGTGATCACACGGGTTTCAGGGGCGGGGTTCTGTGTGACAAGGTCTGTGTGTTGCACCGTGTGCCCACCACCCAGAGCCACGTCCTCTCTCGCCGCCGTATGTGAGGACCCCCCCCAACTTGCTCTGGCAGCCACTGCCCTCAGCCAGGACAAAGGGCTCTGGACTCCTACACCATCAGGCCGTGCCACCCCTGCCCAGTCACTCCCAGGCTCAGTTGGGGGGGGTCCTGGGCAGAGGTGGCCTCACACAGTGTGGGGTCCCCAGGCATACCCCAAGCCAGGAAGGCCCTCCTGGGGTGCACCTGACAGAGTGGGGGCTCCCAAGGGGGTTCCAGGGGTTAGGGGTGGGGCATGAACTGGGTGGGAGGAGCGGCCAGGGGCACAGCCCCCTGCTCTGCTCCAAGCATCGCGCCCCACTGTGGCCCCGGGGAGATGGCAGCGTTCCCCTCACTCCCCGCGTCTCCCCGGGTCCCGGACCCACAGGCCTTCACATCCAGGCCCCGGGAGGCAGCAGCCTGACCCCTGGGAGCCCCAGGTGTGCAGACAGCGCTGGTGGCCTCGGGACCCCCTCCTGGGGGGCCTGGGCCCTCCTATGGGCCTGCTGGGGGGTGAGGCCCAGGGGTCTGAACCCCAGGGCAACCCCAGGCCCGGACACCAGAGGCTCACAGAGAGGGCGCCACAGCCCCGCCCGGTGGGCGCCACGGGAACAGCAGGGCAGCGGCTCGCCCGTGGCCACCCCAGCCCTCCATCGGGAGGGAGGCACGTGCCATCTGGAGCCTCAGTTTCCCCTTCCATCAGGGAGGTAATTGGCCCCTTCTACCCTGGGGTGGGGTTGTGAGCATGAAACACGTGTTTGTCGTCTGTGGGTATGTGTGTGCGTCACTGTGCGTGTGTATGTGTTGTGAGTGGGTGTATGTGTTGCGTGTGCGTGTTTGTGTGTGCAGGTTCACCTGTGTGTGGGTGCACGCATGGAGCTCAGCACTCCATCAGCAGTGACTGACCTGAGCTAACGGAGGAAACACGGCTGCCCCTGGAAGGACCCCGACGTTCACTCATTTCCTCTCACTCCTGCAGCAGCTCGCTCCCCTTCCCTGTGCAGGAGTCCTTCCCACAGGCCCTCTGCTCCCAGTGCACACACATGCACACACATATGTACATGCACATGCATGCACGCACACATACACACGTATGCACACACGCACAGGGACTGAGAGCCCCCTTTCTGGAACACCCCTCTGGGTCCCTCTCTCGAGCTCCCCCTGGAACCTGCACGCACCTGGCAGGGGCAGAGCGAGGGGCACATCCCAGGCCTGGGCTCGGGCATAGGACCCCCGGTTCTCAGAGCTGCGGTCACAGGCCAGCCCCGCCCACGGGTCAGCTGGACCACCCAGTTGGACACAGGTGTCTGGAGGCCTGCGGCCACCAGGTGGCAATGCTGGCCTGGGAGAGGCGGCCAGTGTCCGAGCTGGGAGTGACCCTCCTGGGCACCTCCACCACCCAACCCTGGGAGGGGTGGCCCTGGGATTGGCAGTCCTGGGAAGGTGCCTGGGGGACTGAGGAGCCGCGGTTTCCTGTTCCACCCAGGAAAGAATGATGCCGAGTCAGGGAGACCCAGGCCCGTTACAGGAACCTGCCTGAGGGGGGCAGGGAGTGGAGGCCACCATGAGCCATCCTTCCTGTGGAACGAGACCTGACATCATCTCATTCACCACCCTGTGAGCCCAGAGAAGGTCAGACACCTGCCTGGAGGCACACAGCCTGGCAGCAAGCAGGAGAAACACGCCTGAGGGTGCGATGTCCTGACCAGCGGCACTGGCACTTGCCCCAAACCCAGGTGGGGAGGAAGCAGGAGTCAGACAGACGGGCAGACACCAGGGAGAAACTGGCTGGGCCATGCGTCACTCGGTCCCTCCTGTCCGGAGGAAGGAACAGGCTGTGCTGGTGGGGACAGAGGGAGGGTTAGGGCCTGTCCCCTCCAGAAAGACCCAGGGTGTGGGACTGGGTTCAAATCCCAGGTCCGACCCTCAGTTGCTGTGTGGCCTTTGAGCAAGGGAGCGGCCTCTCTGAGCTCCCCAGTGCGTGGCCTTGCTAACACCAGCTCCTCGGGGCGAAAGAATGAAAAAGCGGGAGGACCAGGCCTGCAATGTGGCGCCGCTCACATGTCCGCAAAACCAGCCTCCAGGAAGCAGGCTCCACAGCACCTGCTGCACAGGCCAGGGGCACCCAGGGCTCCTGGGCGTGGGATGGGGGAGCTCCACCCTAGGGCTCGCCTCCCCGCTGCAGGACTGGGGAAGGCTTTCCAGAGGAAGTGGCATTTGCTTGGGAATCACAGCAGCCAAAGGGCCCCATCGGCAGGTGGACGGTTCAGCAGCCACTGCAATGTTCCTCAGCCGCGAGGACGTTGGATTTTGAGGGATGAGTAGGAGTTTGCCTCTGGGAGAGAAGCAAGCGAGGGCGTCTAGCCACAGGCGTGGGGGGTAGAGCTCACAGGCCTGGGCGCTCAGGCCGGGTCCCGGCAGCACAGGGCTCAGAGGCCTGGCAACGGGCAGGGGACCCGGGCAGCACTGCCCCTCCTGGGCCTCCGTTCCCTCGTGTCTGAGAGGACAAACACCTCACCTTCGCAGTGAGACCGTGGCTGTGGAAAGCGCCGGCGAGTGCTAATGTGGCCCATTTAGTTTCCCGTGCTCCCTGCGGAGGGCGGTTATTTCTGTCCACATGCGGCTATTTCCAGGCCCAGCGCGTCCTTTCCCACAGAGGACCCAGCTCCCAGCAGAATCTGTCTCCCGACCAGAGCAGCACATGCCCCTGGATGGAGCAGAGCCCGGCACCGTCACCAGGGATCCCCCACCTCCCCCACCTGAGAACCTCCAGGCCCCAGCGGGAGTGGGAGCCCGCACTGTCCCAGCTCCCACAGGCCTTGCCTCCTGTGGGGGTACAGGTGGGTTGGCAGGAAAGAGCCAGGGCTGATGGGGTGGGAGGGGCAGGAAGGACCTGAGGGTGTGGAGGAGGAGGAGGGGGGCCAGGCAGGACGGGTTGGCTGAGGTGGGCAGCTTGCCCGAGGCAGGCCGGCTAAGTCCTGACTAGCCATGCCTGCCTTTAGGGGGGCGAGGGGGGGACACACACAGAACGTTGGAAGCTCAGACCCCAGGGCCTCAGCCCCCCGTGCGGGGTGGACGTGTGGACCTGCAGCCTCGGGCAGGTCTCACCTGCAGGTCTCGCCTGTGCTCAGGCAGCTGGAGGTCAAGGCCCAGGCCCAAGGGGGGTGCGGGCTCAGCAGTGACGGGTGGGAGAGCACAGGGGTCCCCACCAGGAGGGGTGCAAGCCCCGCCCCACCCACATGGCCATGGGCTCGGGCTGGCCCCTCCCCTACCTGCTTGGGAGTCAACGCAGCCAAAGGGCCACAGCGAGAACCCCACCGGCAGGTGGACGGTTCAGCAGCCACTGGAATGTTCCTCAGCCACGAAAAGGAGGAGGCACACACACGCACGCACGTGTGCACGCACACATGGATGGACCCCCAAGACATCGGTGAAAGGAGCCAGCAGGAGGGCCGCAAGGATGACTCGTGTCCCTGAAATGCCAGGACAGGCAAGTCCAGGGCACCCAGGCTGGGGGGGAGGGGCGGGGGCGGGAAGGGGGGACTGCGCCGGGTGCAGGGCCGCCTGCGGAGCTGGGAGACTCGCGAACTGGGCACAGGGGCTGGCAGCACGTCCCTCCGCCTCAGGCACTGGCCTTCCGCTCAGCGTGGTCCCTTTGCCGTGTGAATGTCACCTCCAGGAGGAAGCCTTGGAAAAGCCCTCGTCTGAGGAGCAGGGATCAGGACCCCGCACGGGGCTGGCGAAGAGACCCCGCCCCCCGACACGCGAAGCGCATACTCGGGGCGCCAGGCGCCACCTCCTGCCAAGCCCAGCTCCTCCAAGGCCGGGCGGCCAGCTCTGAAGTTTCCCGGAAGAACGCGTCCTTGAGACCAGCCCGCAGGCCCATCAGCTTCCACGTCACCCCCGACGCCTACCATTCCGGGAGGGGCCCCAAGGCCACGCGTGGGACGGGGCGAGGGCCAGGCAGCCTGAGCCCGCCCCTTGCTGTGGGCCACGCCGTGGCCTGAGGGCTCCTAATGGCCACCCTAGGGTCCTGGGATAGCCCCCCACCTGCTCTGAGGGGGCGGCAGGCGGGCTCAGCTGGCCTCTGGCCCCACAGAGCTGGGGGGGCCTCCTTGGCTGCGGTTACACCATCACCCGGACCAGTGGCTTCACAGTGACTCTCTGACCCTCCCCATGGCCAGGAGTCCTCGGAGGAAGGGGCAGCCTGCTGCTCCCTAGGGGGCCCTTCCCCAGCTCCTCCCACCCAGGGTCACGCTGTGCCTCTGCCCACCCCACCCCTCCTGCCGCTCACCCAGGGCCCAGGCAGGCCCTGCCAATCCTGCCCACCCACCAGGCCCCACCGCGCCGGGTACACCCCCTCCCCTGCCACCCCAGTTGGACCCACATCCCCGGGCAGTCCACAGGGCTGGGCACAGGCCTGGAGCCCAGCAGACCGTAGGGACAGCTGCCCGGTGGCGGAGCACAGGCCTCCTGGGCGCCTTCTCACCCCGCGCGGCGCCCTCAGCCCAACCTTGGCCAGGACTCCCCGCCTTCCCAGGCCTGGGCCGGCCAGCCACTCGGAGAATTAATGTTCCCGTCCCGCTGACTCACAGGCGAGAGCACGCCGGCCCTGCGGTGGGGACACTGCCCTGAGCAGCCCCGCTCGCGCCCTGGGCCCTCTGCAAGCTTGTTTGCACCCCACCAGGAGGCAGGGACCCCATCTCAGCTGACAGGAAACTGAGGCTGCAGTGGGAGGGGCCTGTGGTCCAAGTTCCCTTCCAGGTCAGAGGTGAAGGGGGCACTTACCAGGGGGGCTCCCGGCAGGGACTGGGGCCTAGGCCTGCCCTCTGCCCACTTCCCCCACCCCATCCCCCCTCCCCACCCCTCCTCCTCGGGAGGGAGGCTTCAAATCCGACTCCTGAGCCTGGGGCACCTCCAGGCTCTTTACGGTGACTAGCTCAGGGGAGAGCCAGCCCCAGCCCCAGCCCCCAGCCAAGGGGGCCGCGGGACCCCATGGTCCCGAGACTGACACCACACAAGAGATCTGAACGACTCCCCAGCCTGTACACCCCACCCCCGTTGTCCCCGGCCCGGAGGGGCCTTGCTGATGGACGGGCTGGGTCTGCAGCCCTGCCTAGGCCCGGAGGTGAGCTGTGGTGACAGAGGGACCCAGCTGTGCCAAGGGCGAGGTTTGCTGGGCAGGCAGCCAGGGAGGTCTCAGGAGGAGTCTGGGGATGCTGCACTGCTTTGGGCCTGGGTGGAGACCACACTGAGCCTCAGTCTCTCCCTCCATAAAATGGGTAGAATCAGACCTCCACACAGGGCTCAGAGGGGCAGGTAAGAGACAGACTCCACCACGGACCTGGGGCCCCTCCCTAGGCTGGTTAGCTCCCAACACATGTGATGCAGCGACTGGAACCCAGCCTGGCTCACCCCAAAGCCCGTCCTGAGGCGGAGGCGGGGGGAAAGGTCACAGGCCCCGGCCACCCAGCAGGTCAGGGCACCGGGATCTTTCAGGATGTTGTGTAGACTGCTAACCAGATTAAAACAACAAACAAACTCAAATCCTAGTCCAGCTAGTGTAGGTCAGTGATCGAGCATCATGATTCCCGGTCAAGGGCACAGGCCCGGGGTGCCAGCTCCATCCCCAGTGTGGGGTGTGTGGGAGGCAGCCACCCATGATTCTCTTTCATCATGGACGTTTCTCTCTCCCTCCCTCTCCCTTCCTCTCTGAAGTCAATGAAAACATACTTAAAAAATCATGTTCCATGAAAATCTACGTGGGTGCTCATTTTGAGTCGGCATTTACGATTGGCAATAGCACTGTGTGTGGCTCCTCGACAAGGTTTTCAACAGACATTTTGTAGCATCACCTTGGAAAGGGGGTCAAATACAGGGGGAGGGAAGGCCACCGGACTTGGGCCGGAGCTCGCAGCGCAGCGGGCATAGAGGCGCCATGGAGGTGAAGCTGTACCTGAAGCTCATATAACGTTGTGACCAATGCTCCCTCCACACCTTTACCTTAAAGATTTTAAAAAGCTTCCGATCCAGGCGCAGGGCAGGTGGGGCTTGGGCCAGCGAGGCAGGGAGGGTTATGTCGCTCTCCATCCAGCTGTGGCTTGGGGCCCAGCACCCTTTACCCGCAGCGCGGTGGGCCGATGGCCTGGGAGAGGGAGAG
>PVJC01050816.1:0-11682 GCA_004026665.1 Murina feae | reverse complement strand
TGGGTTTTTTCTTCCCTATTTCAGGGAAGTTTTCTGTCATTATTTCTTCAAACAAGTTTTCTATTCCTTGCTCAGTTTCCTTTCCTTCTGGCACCCCTATTATGCGTATGTTGTTTCGTTTTGTGTTGTCCCAAAGTTCTCTTAGGCTCTCCTCCTGCTTTTTAATTCTTTTTTCTAGGAGCTGCTCTGTTTTGGTATTTTTTTCTACCTTGTCTTCTAGCTCACTGATGCGGTCCTCTGCTTCTTCTAGTCTACTCTTGATGCTTTCTATTTAGTTCTTCATAGCAGTGATGTCGTTTTGCTTTTCTTCTTGGTTCTTCTTCATTTCCTCTTGGTTCTTCTTCATTTCCTCTTGGTTCTTACACATACTGTCAAATTTGTCTTCCATTCTTTTCATCCACCTTATGACCATTTCCCTGAATTCTGTCTCTGACAAGTTACTTGCCTCCATTTCATTTACTTCCCTTTCTGGTGATGCCTGTTTTTCTTTCATATGTGGGCTGTTTCTTTGTCTCCCCATGATCTATCTTCTCTGGGTATCTGGTTATATAGTTTTTTCTCTCCTCTCTCAGGAGTCTTCTGTCTTATCCAGCTGCAGGCTGTCTCCCAGCTCGATCTCCACTGCCAATTCCGACATCTTAGTTTTTATTTTTACTTGTTTTTATTATTTTAAGTTTTAAAATATATCTTTATTGATTTCAGAGAGGAAGGGAGAAGGAGAGAGAGATATAGAAACATCAATGATGAGAAAGAATCATAGATCGGCTGCCTCCTGCACACCCCACCCTGGGGATCAAGCCCAAAACCCAGATATGTACCCTGACCGGGAATCGAACCATGACCTCCTGCTTCATAGGTTGATGCTCAACCACTGAGCCATGCTGGCTGTGCTTCATCTTAGTTTTTAAAAAGTAGGTTGGACAACATAGGATTGATATAAATCTTTGTGGTGCAGTAATAGAGAACTCTCTCCAACGTGATGTTGAATAATTAATGTTTTTCAATCAGCTACAAAGTCACGCTTGTACTGTCACACACAGCACTTTGTAAATGACTCAATTACAGCATTTATCAAAGTATATCATAATTACTTCTCTACATACTGGGCTGAGTTTCTTCAAGGTGAGGGCTATGTTTTATTCATTTTTGTGACTTCAGTGTCTAGCACAGCACAGTTAGTGTATAGTGTGTGTATTTTGGATGACTCATCTGACCAACATTTCCCCAACTTGCCTACAGAGATAAGCATCAAGGAGACTCTTAAATCATCCTGCCAAAATGAAAGTACTCTCTTATCATGCATTTCAATCTATCAAAAAAATTAATGAGATGTGAGGTTAACTAGATAGAAGTTAACTCCCCAGAATCACTCATTCTTCTCCTTAGTGTACATGAGACATCAGCTAAATAACTCGCCATAACCTACACATTTGTTGGGAGGCAAGGTCACATCCATTGATGTGTGACTTTTGGTATCCACCTTGTTATGTGCCCCCAATTTTGCATGTCCATAGTCCCTTTGCCTTTCATCATCTCCTATGACTTCTCAAAGATTTTGAACTATCTTTATGCCTCCCGTGCACCTTCCTGTGCTCCCTGGGAGGTCCTTGCTTAAACGTGCCTATCTGAATTGATGAAAAGCCTTCAATGCCAACTGCCTATTTCCTCCTTTTTTTGAACCAACTTCCCTGTTAACCAGGACTGGGCATGGGTCCGTGGCTAGGTCTATAAGAGAGGGTGAGGTTGCTGCCTGGGTCTCATGCCCTTTCATGCATGACTTGGGTCAAGGCAAGGAGCACTGCTGAGTGGTATGCAGGCACTTTTAAGCACTGCCCCCAACACCCAAGGACTTGAACAACCCCGCAGGAAAGAGACCTCCACAAAATCTTGGAGATTGGATTTCCTGCTAATCCTGGAAGGAGGGTAGGATGAGGCTTGATATGATAGAGAAAAATTGAAGAAAGCAGCTTGTCTTCTCTCATGAGTATCTCAGAGCTAATATATACTGTTACATAATCTTTCTTTTCTTCTGGTTTTAAGATCATTTTTACTGATAAAGCAAAGGGCTAGAACCAGGATTGAGCATCTCTGTCTTCACCAAGCTGTCTTTTATCATCAGGCTTCCTGCCAAGCCTAGCTTCAAAGCTTCTAGACTTTATGCTTCCTGAATCTCATCTCAAAATTTGCATTACTCTGCCCTATGTGTCCATTCTCAGCTATATGCTTTGATTTTATACATTCATTCAACAAAGAGTAACTGGCGCCTGCTGTGTACCTGGCACTGGGCTAACTGTGGGTACAGCACTGAACAAAACGGGAAAAACTCATAAACCTTGCCCTCATGCAGCTCACAGTCTACCAGGAGACAGACAATAAACAAGACAAATAAGTAAAATAATTGGTATGCGGGAGGGTTGTAACTGCTGTGGAGGAGAAAAGCAGAGAAGGGAATTGGGTGCTGGAGTGTGAGGGGCAGGGGAGTTGCGATTTGAAATAGTTTGGTCTGGAAAGTTTTACTGAGAGGCCTTTGAGTCACCTCAAATGTGAAAGAGGTGAGAGAGCAGGCCATGCCGTGCCTGTGGAGACATGTCCCAGACAGAGGAAACCCCAGGCCTGAGCTACAGCCTACTTGCTTGTTCAAGGCCAGAGTGGCTAGAACAGAGAATTGGAACCTGTCCTATTAACATCAGAGTTGCCCAGAGAATCTACCAGTTTCTCCCTCTCTGTGTCCAAATAGACTATTCTGGAGTCTGAGACAGGAATGCTTTAGAGGCCATGGAAGTAAATGGGCAGGGCTCGTTGTCCTACATCAGGTGGCCCCAAATGGCTATGCTTTCTGATTTCGTGAAATCAGGCCACCCACTGTCATTGCATTCATTTATTACAGACAAAACTACTGAATGCCCATTGTATAGCCATGAACAAACATTCCCCACCCTGACCTTATATGCATGAGAAAGCCAAGAATACAAGCCATTGTTCCAATGGAGGACATAGCAATAAGGGGGCATACAAAGGGATTCAGGAAGCTTATGGTGGGAAATGATGTCCAAGGCAGAGGTGGGGAAGAGCATTCCAGATAGCACGCCCAGGGCACCAGAGATTCCTGCATGAGATCAAGACACTCCGAATGATTCTAATGTCCGAGGGGGTGAGGCTGTGGGACTGCTGGGCTTCTAGGAGTGAAGAATGGCAGAGAGATGAGTGTGGTGGTCAGCATCCCTGGTCAAGTCTGGTCTTATCAAGGAGGAGTCTATTCTACATAGAGGGGAAGTCATTGAGCAGTTGACTAGGGGAGTGACACGCTCTGATTGGCTCTCTCTGGTGACATGAGGAGAAGACATTGAGAGAAGTTCAACAGGTAGCAGCAAGCCCCATGGAGAGTGATGGTGGCCTGAGCTTGGGTGGTGGCACCAAGGCATGAAGACAAATGGACAGACTCAAGCTTAGAGGTGGGGTTTGCAGGTTGAAGCACTGATGTATTGTCTGGTGTGAGGGAGAGGGAGGAGTTAAAAGATGGTACCCAAATGTCTGGCTTGAGAACAGTGCATGGTGACTGTGCATCAACAGCGGCCCTCTTCTGAGGCCTTTGTTCTAGCTCTGTTTCCTAGAGGCAGAGATTGAGGCAGCAGATTTTTGGAGGGAGTGCTTTTGGAAGGAGGTCAGTGAAGAAAGCAGGACAAGGCAGAGGGAGGCTAGGCAAGAGTGAGGTCTCAGGTTGGTTCACCTTTGAGGCAAGGCAGCAGAACTTGGTACCCCTACGTCAGTTGGTTATTGGCTGTGGGCCATCCAGGGTGATGATGAGGGGATGCTTCTAAACCAGCCTCCACTTCTGTCAAAGGATTCTCCCAAAAAGGAACACTGTGAATCCATACCAGGCAATATTTACAGGTGTTTGAGGACAGGGGACAGGGCCAATGAAAGGGGCCGGGGAGGGGCAACCAGTCTACCCTCAGGCTCTTCCCATCTTCTGTTAACTGGAAAACCCAATAACCAAACTGACATGGGGGGTGTTATGGTCTGAATGTTTTTGTCCCCCCAAACTGTGTGCTAATGTCCTACACCCCATGTATTGGTATTAGGAGGTGAGGCCTTTGGGAAGTATTTAGGTCATGAGGTGGAGCCTTCGTGAATGGGATGAGTGCCCTTATAAAAGGGACTTCAAAGAGCTCCCTGTCCCCAACCATGAGAGGATATGGGAAGTTGGAGGGCTGCAACCTAGAAGAGGGTGCACACCAGAAACTAACCAGGCTGACACCGCCAGACCCCAGAGCTATAAGAAATAAATTTCTGATGTTTGCTAGCCATTGAGTTGTGGCACTTTGTTATAACAAACTAGAGGCCCAGTACATGACATTCATGCACTGGGCAGGAGTGTCCCTCAGCCTAGCCTGCACCCTCTCATAGTCCAGGACCCCTCAGGGGAGTGGGACTAAGCTGGCAGTCAGACATCTGAGGTGTCCTTAGCACTGCCTCGGATATGGGAGAGGCTCCTGCTACTGCCACTGCACTCGCCAGCTGAGTCCGGCTTCTGGCTGAGTGGCACTCCCCATGTGGGAGTGTACTGACCACCAGGGGGCAGATCCTGTGTTAAGCATCTTCCCCCTGGTGGTCAGTGAGCATCATAGCAACTGGTTATTCTGCTGTTTGGTCAACTTGCATATTAGCCTTTTATTAGCTAATCTAATAAAAGAGTAATATGCAAATTGACCACCACTCCAAGACACCTAAGCCACACCCACCAGCCAAGCCATGCCCACCAGCCAATGAGAGAGGCTGTATGCAAATTAACCCAGCCAAGATGGTGGCTGGCAGCCACAGAGCTAGAGCAAACAGGAGGCTTCCATTGCACCAGCAATGGAGGAAACTGCCTGCCTAGGCTGGCTATGGCCTCCGCTCAAGGCAACAGTATTTTAACTATAGAAGCCATGGAGCTGAAGCAAACAGGAGGCTTCGTTGCCTGACTAGGCCTCCACTCAAGGCAACAAAGTTTCAATTATAGAAGATAAATAAACCCCAGAAACCTGATTCCAGCCAGCCTTGCTGGGACGTTGGGTCAATGGGAGCTGTGGACAGCCTGAAAATGGCCCTCAGCCTCTCACCAGGTTGGCCAGGCACCCCAGTAGGGACCCAAACCCTGAAGGGACTGTGGGTAGCCTGAAAACAGCCCCCATCCCTCACCCAGGCTGGCCACATCCCTATGGGGTGAGGGTCCCCACTGGGGGGCTTGGCCAGCCTACAAACAGTCATCAGCCCCTCACCCAGGCTGGCCAGGCACTGCCTCTCCCATATCCGAGGCAGTCCCAAGGGGTCCCAGACTGCAAGAGGGCACAGGCCGGGCTGAGGGACCCCCTCCTCCTGAGTGCACAAATTTTTGTGCACTGAGTTCCTGGTATAGGATAGAAACTATATCAGAAAAGAGCAAGTTGCTCTGACTCAGGGCCTGATTCACTTGCTAACGAGTGATTTACAATGCTGGCTTCAGAAATCTCTGTTTCTACTTCAGAAGGCTTTTCTGCTTCTCATCGAGTTCTTGTTTGTATTCGGTACAGTTGAATTCACTGAAAAAGTGAGTTCTGGACATATGAGTTGTTTGGATCCCAAATAGATTGTATTAGTGTTACTGCAGGAGGACCTTCGTCTCTGACTATGCAAACAGCGCCCCCAGGAGCCCAGGTGGTACAGCCTGCGCAGCCCTGAATGTGGCCCTGGCTCTTGCATGGTTTCAGGCTGAAGTAGGGCTGACAAGGTAGTGGGGAACGGCTGCTTGGCACGGAGCCCTGCAGACTTGCTGCTCTGTGGAAACACCCAGGACCCTACAGGAGGCCCGCGCCCGGCCTCCCTCCCAGGTCATGCGATGTGCAGCTGTGACCTTGCTCCTCAGCTGGACTGTGGCTCTTTCACAATATTGCTGGGACGTGTCCAGGTTGCTGTGGGAACATGCGGGGCCTCTAGTGTCAAACCCAGACAGACCCCTTACACCTGCTGCAAAATAAACAGGATTGACAGCGCCACGTGCCTGTTTCCACGGCTCACGGGGCTCACAGGAAGGGCTCTGGAAGGGACACTGTTCAACCCCGGGACTGTGGCTGGGACACAGTGCCCGCCCCTCCCTCGAGGAGTCTGCTCACACGCAGGACTCACTGGGAGCTAGGAAGGGAGTGAAGGGTCATGGAGGGAGGAGGAACCCAGAAGACTACACTCAAATGCAGGCTCCTGACCCACTAGCCACGCCCTTGTGAAACAGGGACGAAGCCCATCCCCCAGCCTGTGTCCCGTAAATGGCAGCTGGTGAAGGCAGAAGGTAAACTACCGTTCTACCCACAGCCTGGTGCCCTTTGCAGATTCGCTGTGTCCTTGGTGGCATTTGGAGCCCAGAGCTTGGTAAACATTGGGGACTTTGCTTCTTCCAAGGGGACCATGCTTCCCTGCATGGCTCATCCCTTGACAGCCATTCTCAGTATTGCCTTTTCAGTTTTCCTGCTGTGCTGCCACGTTCCGCCAGAGCTCAGGGGTGGTGGAGGGGGGGGGGGGGGAGAAGGCCACATATGTGATACCTTAATCAATAAAATAAAAGAGCTCAGCCGGTAAACACCTTTCATCTTTGCAACTATGGCTTCCTTTGTTTTGTGTACTCCTGGTCATGTGCCAAAGTGGGTGATAAAAAATGAATACACACTCATTGTGGGAGTATTAGATAATACAGATAAGCAACAACAAAGACACAATGAAAATAATCCAAATTTTCTCTCCAGAGACAACCACTGTAACCTTGATCCCAAGTTCTTCCCTTGTACATATAAGCCCTTGTTCAACAAGTTTGATTCATATTGTATCTACAGCTCTTTAACTTACTTTTCCATCTTATACATGCTGAACACCTTTCCAAATAAGTAAAGATAGAACTACAATCCACAGCACCATTTAAAACCTCTGTATAGTACTTATATAGAATTTATTTTGCAATTATTTAAGAGATTTGGATAGTTTTTGCTGCTGTAAACACTAGTGAGTAATCTTGTGCATCTGTCTGTGTGCACTTATCTGCTTGTTCCTCAAGAGCAAACTCTTGGACATAGAATAAAATGAAGATTGTGTATCTGTTGAAGGGTTTGGATGGATATCGCTGAGTTCCTGTGCAAACGTTCCTGTTCACAGTCCCCCAATCTGAGAATGCGGGTCATTTTCCTCACACTCACGCCAACACTAGTTATGTTTCCAACCCAATATTTGAAAAACACATTCTTGTTGTGTTTTCCTCCATTTGTGTGACTACCAATGAGATTTATCACTTTTGACACTAATGGCCATCTGTTTTTCTTATTTTATTAAATGCCTCTTCATTACTACTTAGCCATTTTCCCATGAGGCTGTTTCTCACTCTTTGTTGGTGTGTACGGGCTTCCTACCTATGCTGTTGCATAGGCAATATCTGCTTAGTGTGAGGGAGGAATTACTGTGAACACTCTGGCAGAAGTGCTGTGAGGTGGGGTTCCCTCCAGGAGGCCTTTAAAGGGAGAGGCGACTCCCAGTGGAGGGTCAGGAATTGGGCAGGGCTTGTGTTTATTGTCCTAACAGGTAAAGAGCCCGGGACTGAGGGGCAGCAGGCACAGCATTTGGCCCTGGAAGGACACTGCGTCCAGATGGTGTGAGATAGGGAGTTGTACTTCCTCCGGTCAGCTACACCTCTGGTCCTCAGACAGGCAGCATCAGCGGTGTTTAGAACCCTCTTTAGCAATGCAGACTCACGGGCCCCTGCCCCGTAGACTCAGAAGACTTGGTAAAATATACAAACATCAAATTTGCCATCTTACTGCAACCCAGGGATGTGCCTTAACCGGGAACCAAACCACAACTTCCTGGTTCATAGGATGATGCTCAACCACGGAGCTATACTGGCTGGGCAAAACATCTTAATCATTTGGCATCAAGTTCATTCACATTGTTGTACAAACATCACCACCATCCACCCACAAAAGTCTTCTCACCTCGCAAAATTGAAACTTTTTCCCCATGAAACCCTAACACCCCATTCTCCCATACTCTCCCTCCTGGTCCTAGAAACTGCCATTCTCTATGAATCTGATTCCTCTAGGTGCCTAGTATAAGTAGAATCATATGATATTTGTCCTTTTATATCTGTCTGGCCTTTTCACTTAGCACGCTGTCCTCAAGACTCCTCCATGTCGTAGCATGTGAGAGGAGTTCCCTTCTTTTAAAGGCAGAATAGTATTCTATTGTATGTATCTATCATGTTTGTCCTTCCATCTGTTAATGGAGCTGACTACGTTTTGAGGAGTTATATGCACAGAATTCACTTGGGAAGTGGTTCAACGCAGAATTTAATGAATATTTCTGGACCGTCTGCTCTACAAGCAAGGCCAATTCTTCATCCACTTGCAGAAGTACGCCACAGTGCCATGGGCTGGTCTTGGTGAGTAGGCCCCCCATATCTTACAGGAAGTTTGTTCTTTTTTTAAAATCCTTACTTCAGGATATTTTTTTCCATTGAGGGAGACACATCGATTGGTTGCCTCCCTAGTACCCTGACAGGGGCCAGGGATCCAACCTGCAATGCAGATACATGCACTTGACTGGGAATTGAACCTGGGACCCTTCGGTGCTTGGCCAATGCTTACTCATTGAGAAACAGCAGCCAGGGCCTTAAGGAAGCTTTTAAAAAAAATACAAATTATTCATTCTCCCCTTTCTAGCCTGGTCCACCTTTTGCTCGTCACCACCATCTGACAGGTCTGAGTGGGTCTGAGCGGGTCTGAGCAGGTCTGAGCGGGTCTGAATGGGTCTGAGTGGGTCTGAGCGGGTCTGAGCAGGTCTGAGCGGGTCTGAGCGGGTCTGAGCGGGTCTGAGTGGGTCTGATTGGGTCTGAGCGGGTCTGAATGGGTCTGAGTGGGTCTGATTGGGTCTGAGCGGGTCTGAGCAGGTCTGAGCGGGTCTGAGCGGGTCTGAGTGGGTCTGAATGCCTCTCAGCCACGGCCAGGCCTCCTCAGCTGGCCCAGTTCCCATCTCCCTGCAGGCCTCTCACCTGCTTCAACCCCAAAACCCTATTTTTATCTGTTATATGTATTTGACTTCTCTCATTTGGAACAAGGATCCTAAAGCTAAAAGCCTGTATTCACCTATTCAACAAATATTTACTGTTACTAAGTGCAGAGCACTGATCTTTCTAGGTACAGAAGATACAACAGAAAACAAAAGGGACCCAAATCCCTGCCTCATTAGCTTTCATGCTGGTGGGGACACAGATAATAAACAAGTGAAACAAGCAAAATATTGGCTAGAGGTACATATTAAGCCCGACTAATAAAGCAGAGGAGAGAGAGAGAGACTTAGGGGGTGATGCTGACATTTTACAGAGGAAGGCCAGAGCAGTCTGCACTTGGGAGGTGACAGCTGGGTAGAGATGTGAGGGGAGTAAGGGAGCCAGCCATGCGGGAATCTGAGAGGCTCCTTCCAGGTCAGAACAGCAAACACAAAGGTCCTGAGGCAGGAGCTGCCTGGTGCATTCGAGGAGGCAGTATGATGAGAGCAGCATGAGTGAGGCAGGGAGGGAAGAAGACGAAGCCAGAGGGTAGCAGGGTAGATCACTGAGGCTCTCCTATTGTCCAGTGGAGACATGAGCCACGTGTGTACTCTCCCATGTTCTGGTCGTTATCCTAAAAAATTAAAAGAAACAGGTCGAATTAATGTTTTATTTAATCCAATGTATCTACAATATTATTTCAATATGTGGTCGATATAAAAATTATTAATGAGTCCTGGCAGGGGTGGCTTAGTTGATTGGAGCATCGTCCCATACACCAAGAGGTTGCGGGTTTGAGTCCCCATCAGGGCACATACAGAGGGCAACTAATTGGTGACCTCTCTCACATCAACGTTTCTCTCTCTCAAATCAGTAAGCGTAGCCTCCAGTGAGTATTAGAAAGTTATTGCTGTGATACTTATCTGTTTTTCGGTATTGTCTTTGAAATCCGGTGCTTCTCAGCCATGGATTGCACCCCTCAATTTTGGCTAGCCACATTTCAGGTGCTCAAGAGCCACCTGCAGATAGTAGCTACCTCCGCGGGCAGCAGCGTCTAGAACATGTGCGGACCTCGGCTTTCCACTGAGGGTGTTTTGAAGTTCAGGCTTTGTTATGTCTGAGCATGGAAAGGCCAACAGGTCAGGAGACAAAACGACTGTCGCTGAGCAGGTAGTTGGACACTTGCAGTTCCCAAGAAGGGGAAACCCCACACCACAAGGGCCACACAGGAAGCACCAGGGTCCACCAGGAGCAGAGGGGAGGGCGAGACTAAGCAAGACCATTGTGGGAAGGAATTAGAGGTCCTGGGCAAGCAGGCACAGAGTTGGCCAATTTGGATCATTTCAGGGGACTCTGGGCTGCTCCTATGTGTCTGTCACTGGCCCTGCGACGATTAGGGCAGCAGGCAGGCAGGCCCAGAGTGTAAGCTCCACAGAAGAATTGTGGGTGGGGCTGTTCTGCTTGATTTGGGTGTGAAAGGTGCCTCACAGGCTGGTTTGCTTTGCCCACGAGTTGACCCACCCTGAGAAGGGCAGTGTCTCCAGGGTCATCAAGTCCCCAAGATGCCAACATATCAGAAAGACAATGTTAGTATCAGGGGAAACAGGAGCACTGCAGGGCGGGAGCCACGGGGCCTGTGAGCTGGCAGCTGTGCTGGAGGGGTTCTGGCTTCCAGGGGAGGAAAGATGGGATGAGGCAGGGGGGGACGTTGGGGGGCTGCTGCTGCTGCTGCACTCCAGGGAGAGGAGCAGGCTGAGGCGGGGAGGAGGCTGTGGGGGTGGGGAAGCAGCTGAACTCTAGGCGGACAGATAGTGTGCGAAAATGGTTCCTCACACGAGCGCCTGGATGCTGACCGGAACGAGAACAGGCCCTTCCCAGTGTGCTTCTGAGGACCCATTGGAGAGCACATCGCTGAGAGGCTCACACATTCCATGCAGTTCCGGGGAGTCAGGCAGTGAAGTGCAACTCACACAGACCCCGTCATTCCCCTTGGCTCCTCACCAACCCGGTGGGTCCACTGCCAGGCCTGGTTGGGTCATTATCTTTCCCAGGTGGAAGCTTGGGGTTAGAAGGGGGGTCTGTCTCCAGAGCAGGCAATGCCCAGAGAGGGCCGCTGTCAGGGCCAGCCCAGCCCTCTAACTCGTTCTCACCTTTGTTCCCACAGGATGCCCCCGGGGGCATTGCTGCAGAAGCTGTTGTTGAGGGAGCCTTTGGCCATTCTGTGCCTCCCTGGGGCAACTTAAAGTTGGGGGCGGGGAGGGAGTGCCGCCTGGCCCAGGTGCAAGTGTCAGGCATCAGCGGACAGCTCCTCCACTCATCCATCACCTTCATCCCAGCATCCAGTCGGGAGAGGCCAGAATTACTTGTGCATATTTTCTTCATAATCTAAACAGGGTGTTTTTCACTTTCCCTGGGTCTGGCCTCCTTCATACCTTGTCATTAACTCCAGCCCAGCTTCACAGAGCAACAGCCAGTGGGGACATTTCTCTCTGCATTCAAAACAGAAGGTGGGTCAAGCCAGACCTAGAGCTCACAGAGGCATGTAGTTAAGATAAAAGTATTGAGTCAAACAAAACCACCACTTTCCTATAGAGCAGGTGTCGGATGGGGACTCCTCCTTCTCCTTCTCCTCCCCCCCCCCC